>BQMZ01000268.1:0-280616 GCA_036984285.1 Chlamydomonas sp. KOR1 | reverse complement strand
GACGCTTACGGCGCAACGCATGGAACGGGGCACGTAGGGCACTGCCACTGCCGTTAAGCGCTATGCTACCCAAGCCCACGCCCGCTACCGTCCGTACGACACGGTCACCGTCAGTGACGTTTCGGATGTAGCCGTGATGCGCTGGCCTCCGGGCTGGGCCGATGGTGTGGGGCTCGGGGGCACTGGCGGAGAGGGAGGAGGGGCCTGAGCTGGGGCAGGCGGGGGGCGCGAAGGAGGCGGAGGAGGAGGCGGGGGCGGCGGAGGGAAGGGGGGAGGGAACGGGGAGAAGGCGGCGGGGGGGTTGAAGGCGGTGGGGGTGGTGGTTGAGATTGGACGGGGGGCGGAGCGGGGCCCAGGCTGGATGGCGGAAAGGGTGGTGACCGTGGAGGTGAGGGGGGCGGAGGCCGTCCGGGAGGAGGTGGCGGTGGCTGCCGCTGTGGTGGCGGTGGCGGCGGCGGTGATTGTGGCGGCGGCGGCTGCCGCTGCACCTGCGGGTTGGGAACCGGCAGAGGCAAGTCGTTGTCCGCAGCAGTGCGAAATACAGGTCACGCCAGAAAGGAGCAACGGACCCCTTGCACGGCAAGGCACTGCACAAACCGGAACCACCCTAGGCACGTAAGGCACATGGCAGTCCCGCAGTTGCGTGCAGCGCAGTGTCGATGTGCTTCACAAATCACAATACCTCGTGCTCATTGAGGATACCGGAGCCACCTCCGGGCCACGCACCTGCAGCAAGCGCCGGTGTCCCGCAGCCGTGGCGCCTGTGGGGCAGGACAGTGGGGCAACCGGAATGGTGCATTTGACCTGATACTGCGATGATGTTACATCTCCGTCTCTCGTCATGAGCACCGCAGTGAGTTGCATGCATGTGCAGGAAGCTGGGATTTCGGCCGCCTGGTAATAGTTGGAGCACACCGTATAATCACTGCCGTTAAACATGTCGACAATTTGTTTTATAACGACCGGTACCATAATGATGCCCGCGTGCACTGAAATTAGGCTTCCAGAGCTCAGGGCACGTGCGGTTGTTGACACTGGTCGGTCTGCACGCCCCGTCCCAACCCACCAGCCGTTGCTGCCACGAAGGCGACTGCAAGAATCAGAATTAGCTCGCGCTGTAGTCGCATGTTGGACATTGTGGTCTGTGCGTTGCCTTTGGTCAAAGGAGAAGCGTAGGCCGAGCGCGGGGCATTGGACTTGGGGGGCTATGACCGATTTGACCGGCCCGCCAAGGTCCCTATGCCAATCCCAAGGGAGAAACAAATGGGGCTGGCCATGCCTTGGCCATTCTGGCATTGTACTTGGCTGTTTTTACAACCAGTTTCTGAATTTGTATTGTAATAAGTTATCTACCATGACGAATTGCTGGCCCCTTTTCGGGTGCCTGGTTGCTTTGTTGGCGCTCACATACAGCGGTAAGGCCCGGCGGCTCAACCAACTGACTAGGAGGACACAATGTAATATAGATCCCTAAATCATTGCGTAGCAACCAGGTTTGCAAGCGGCCGCGCATTGCTGCTATGGAACCCCGGACCCATGGGTCGCCACGGGCATTTCCACTGTAACGGTCACTCATCGAGGCCCTTGCACAGCTCACCGTCTTGCCTCGAGCCCCGCTATCAAACAAACATCCTGCCCCTTCCGTCCGTTTGCGCTCCCGCAGCTGCTGCTGCTCCTGGCAACGGCCATGCCCGCAAGCTGTTGACCCTCCGCGGCCATCTGGGGGCCGCTGCGTTCGCGGGCGCCTACGCCGGCGCCACGGCCGGCACCGCCACCGCCACCGGCGCCGCCCTGGACACCGGCAGCGGTGTGGCTGTGTCGCAGGCAACCGCTGTGGTGAGTGTCGCTGGTGCCGGTGCCGGTGTGGTGTCGGGGCCGCAGCGCTGCTGCCTTGGCCTTGGTCGGCTGGCTCGCCCCTCTGCTCTTCTCTTGGGGAGTGGAGTGTGTTACGAAGCGGTCATGCGCTTGCGCATCCGCACATTCTTTCAGCTTCACAATCCGTGCTGGTTGGTGGACCAGTAAGGATCGTATTTCCCCCAACTCATGGGCGCCAGGGGAAGGGATTTTCCCCGTCATTTACCTCATTTTTTCAGCAGGTCGTGTTCTGGGACGGGCAGTCTGGTTGCTCTCACAGCTTAAAAGGAGGGTGTGGTACGACACCCCGACGGGAAGGGGCCGCACGCGACTTCAAGGAGCGCTGAAGCAGTCAGCACAGCACGTGCACGTGTTGGACGATCAGCCATGCATGATGTTGCAGGCATCTCCCACTCCGCGCTGACGCCGCTACCTTGGTAGATCCACCTGCTCAGCGCATGCATGGCGCATGCATTGCCCGACAGCCATCGCTCGCGGTGTTACCCAATCACCATGACCCATGGGTCCTGTGGACCACCCGCAGGCCTCGGCTGGCGCTGGCGTCGTGCCTGTGGTTCCCGTCGTCCCCGTTGCCGCAGTGCCCGTGGTGGCGGCGCCCGTTGTGGCAACCCCCGTGGTTGCTGCCGCACAAGTGGTGGCGGCAGCGCCCGTGGTCGCTGCAGCACCCGTGGTGGCGGCCGCACCCGCCGTTGCCGCAGCACCTGTCGTGCAGGCGGCGCCAGCAGCGACCACAGGTAGGGCAATAGTAGGCTAGTCGTGTGCCGTATGTCGTACACCCATGCGCCGCATCGTACCGTGCCGTACACAATGGCGCAAAGCCCTAGCATGCCTCCTTGCATGCCATGCCTGTGAGGCCAAGGATTGCGACGTTATGGTCCATGGGATCTTAATCCCGCATTCTGCCAACGGTGACAACTTGTGTACACTTATCCCTGCGCAACAAGTGCCACTTGGTAAACCCTTATCCCTACCTTCAACCGTTTCCCTCATGTCCCGCTGGCGGCGCGGCCACGGGTGACTACGACGATGGCGGCGTCGCGGCCACGGGTTCTGGCGGAGGTGCAGTGAGCGGCGCAGGGGGCGGCTGTGGTGGCGGCGGCGGTGGTGGTGCTGCTGCTGGTGGCGGCGGCGGTTGCGGTGCGGGTACTGGCGGCGGCGGTGGTGGTAGTCGTGCTGGTGCTGGTGCCGGTTCGGGTGGTGGTGGTGGTTCCGGTGGCGGTGGTGGTTCTGGCGGTGGTGCCAGTGCCGGTGGTGGTGGTGGTGCGTCGGGCGGTGGCAGCGGCGGCTCCTGCTCCGGCGGCTGCCCCAAGGAGGTCAAAGTCACCGCCCAGTCCACAACCACGCTGTCCCTTGACACCGGACACTGAGTTCCCCATCTTGTCCACTGTTTACCCCACGCGCCTTTGCAAAGAATCACGTTCGAGCAGATGGTGACAACATGCTCTTTCACTCCTTATGCATGTGCGGCTGCCCTGCGCTTGAACCTGAACTCATTTGCGACACGTCTGCAAAGAACTCTGTGGTAGCCACCTGTGGCACGTACATGTAGCTACGGTACCGTAGATCGCACGTATGTCCACCTGGACTTCCGGGGGCGTTGGCTGGAGCCTTCCCGTGCCATAATTATGGTCGAGGTGGGGCTCAGGGGCGTGCTGGTGCAGACTGCAGAGTGGGGTGCAGACACACCTGCCTGGCAGCTTAATGGCATCTGTTGAACGCCTGGCGTGGAATGGCTTGGCACAGCCGGCGACGTGCCTATGGGTGTCAGATGCAGGCGAAGGCTCGCTGCGGCGAGGTATGTCTTATGCAGCTGTGCTGCTGCGGTCCTGGATACGTGAATTTGTCTTCCATGATGTAACACGACGGCGGCAACGGCCCATTTGAAAAGCAAGCTGCAGGAAGACAG
The DNA here is from genome assembly GCA_036984285.1 of Chlamydomonas sp. KOR1. NCBI lineage: Eukaryota > Viridiplantae > Chlorophyta > Chlorophyceae > Chlamydomonadales > Chlamydomonadaceae > Chlamydomonas > Chlamydomonas sp. KOR1. Next base: position 276,835 of record BQMZ01000268.1, on the reverse strand, counting down.
GCACACCACACTTGCCGCTCCAATACAGCATGCAACCAAGGCCACCGGCTGCAGCGCTCCAATGAGGGACACCAATGCTCCTTGCACAGTACGCACACCAGCCAATAATTGACGACCCGCTCCCACACGTCACCTTGCCCTGAAGCTGCACCGTACGGACCATGCAGCCGTACGGCACAGATGTCGCACGGGCGCCTCATGTATTGCAAATTCGGTTCAGAGACATGCAGCAGGCCTCGATGCCTGGCAAGCTTGGCACTACAAACCGAACCACCAGAATCCACAACTACGGTCAGCACACCTAGCGCAACTCCCACCTCGTGTGCCCATTGCTTTCATTAGTACCCATTGTCGGTAGTTGGTCCATCACGACGGCATGTTTCTCCTCTGCACGCATGCAAAGCAAGCGGCTTGCGCCAGCACACGGACAGCGCAGGACTGGTCACACGCACGCCTCCGCATGCTACCCTGATCAACACACTCAGCTACAGGCGCCGTGTCACCAACAGCGCGCAAGCCACGGCAGACGACATGAATCACTGCTGCTGATGCTTAGCTACCCTGCACGGCTTCAGTCCTTCGGCATATCACAATTGGGGCTAGCCGACGCCTTGCGCGCTCACTGTGTGGCCTACGCACAGCAGTCGGCACAATCGCTTCCCGTACGATACCATCCAACTGCACACCGGTATACCGTACCGCCGCCGTACGCAGGACGGAAACGCGAACCCATGCGGCACTGCTCACCCCTCTTTGTCTATCCCCCTTTCCCTGGCACCTCCGTCACACAACACATTCTTAAGATGCAGCTACCATCCGCCCTGGTGGCAGTCGGCTAACAACGCGCCCGGCCTTCAGTCCGCCGGCCACCCCATGTCAGCCCATGCAACAGAATCAGCACCGGCACGCACAGCGCCAAGGACGCCCCGAAACGCCGTTGACGTGTACTGGAGTCGCACCAGCCGCAACGAGACAGGCTCTCCCGTACTTGCGTAGCACGTGGGTGACCCACATGAGTCCGAGTACAACTGCATGTACGTGCATCCGCTGCGCGGTAAGTCGCCGCTTCGCGAGATGCAGAAGCCTAGTAGAATTCCTGTATCACCACACCCACAGCAATGAAGTTCAGCATGCCACGAGCTCGGCCAGGTCTATCTGCACCCATGCGCCGTAATTGCAGGCAGCCAGGGGGTACATACCCCACACAGAACGGGTCATGCGAACACAAACTTCCCGACGCTTCAGTAGTAGTACTCTCATGTAAGGTAATGCAACAATACAGCCACAGCGGCGGATGCCTTGCGCTGCCAAACTGGCCGCGGCGTGCCAAGCCACCTAGGACTACACCACTATGCCGTACCGCGCTCTCTCCCTTGCACACCTGATGATCCCGAAAAGCTCTCTGTCGCTCTCTTGCCGCTCAAGCGCTCTGCGGAGCCCGCATGCAGCTGCAGTACTCCCCTTCCCCGATCACCTCTACTCCTTCTTGCGCTTGTCCCCGCCCTGCTCCTCCCGGGCCGCCGCCTGTGACGGCTGCCCTTGCTGCAGCTGCGCACCGGCGTGCACCCCACTAGCCAGGCCGCTCACTGGCCTGTGCTGCAGCCCCCCAGCTCCCGCAGCCCACAGCTGCCCCCCAGCCACCACCCCCGGCACTAACGAGGCCCCAGGCACTACAGTCTGAGGCAGCAGCACCTCCCTCTCCTGCCCCATCGCGCCCCCTGCCAGCCCCACGGCCCCGTCCGATGGCATGCCCAGCCCAGCACCTCCAAACCCCAACGGCGCGACCGCCATGCCCATGCCCGCCGGCGCCGCCGCACCCCACCCCTGGCCGAGCCCCGCGGCTCCGACGCCGTACCCTGCCACTGCACCTGCAGTACCGCCGGGGCCGTACACGCCCAGGCCGCCGTACGGTGCGCCGGCCGCAGCCGTACCGCCGGGCGCAGCCAGCTGGCGGTTCATGTTCGCCTCGAGTGTCTGTGGGAAGGAATGGCAAACGCCTTATAGTGCATCCGTCGAACAGACAGCACCCTAACAGCCCACGAGTGGAAGCCCTACAGCATCGGGCGGGAGGGCGCTAGCTTAGCCCGAAAGGACCATCAGCGTAAGCGACAAGCCCTTTGGTTCACCACGTCGTGCCAGGCAGGCTGCCACCACGCCACCAAACTACGCAATGAACCCTTGCGCACGACACGGACGGACCAACCCAGGAGCTCTTCATGGGGTGATCCGCGCATCCGCCCCACCAACCCGCCGTAACGGCAACAACCGCCCCAACCGCCCGCCCGAACGGCCCCAACCGCCCCAACCACCCACCCACCTGCATGACGCGCATCTGCTCCACCGCCCGCAGCGCCGCCGTGGCGTCCATGGTGTTGATCTCGTAGGTGCTGGTGCGCAGCTTGTGCTCGGCCAGCTTCGACTGCACCACGTACATGAGCTGCAGACAGAAAAACAGGCAAGACAGATACAGACAAATTCAACCGTGAGATTGTGTCTGGATGCACTGCCGCAGACACCCCCACTCAATGTTACTAAGGGTTTTTGTTAAGATCCTATTGCACTCACATTTGTCGATGTATGTTTTGCCCTTTGCCGCTGCCATCTCAATACCACACAACTAAAAACCATGATGCCACCCTGCTACGCACCTTGTCGCGGCAGGGCACCAGTCTGTCGAAGTCGTCGGCTGCGGGCGGGCGGCAGGGGGTGGCGGCATGCGGGTTAAACACAGGTGCTTGCATGCCAATCTTCGGTAAGGGGGGCCTTCAGTGACGCATAAGCATCCGCATGTCTGCTTGTGCCAACCGTGCTTTCTCCACCGAGGCTCTAGGGCCAAGTAGGCAATCGGTGCTGACACGATACGGTCCAACCGGTTGAGGGCTGTTAGCTCAGCTCAAGTGCGCGGAACCAACTAAACGGGGTGCCAAGGTGTTGTTCACCGGTAATGAGGTTTGCACGACAGCTCCAACAGCAACATCAGGGCCAATTGTAGCCCCTGCCCTGGAGCCTTGGCATGTGCTACAGCGTGTGGCTGGGCAGCCGGCGCGGCTAATCCCCTGCTGCCACTTACGCGCAAAGTTCTAGGTTACGTAAACGCAAAGATGTAGGTTACTTACGCGCGAAGTTGTAGGTGAACTCGATACTGAGGTACACCTTCATGGGATCCACCACCTCGCGGAACTTGACACCCGGTTGGCCGATAAAGTCCTACGCGTGGCCAAGAGCAGAGAGCGGAGAGTTGCAGTACGATGCGTACGGGCGACACTGCCGGTGCGTGCGTGCAAGGAATGTTTGTTACGGTACCTTGAGGGAACCCTAGGGACACGGCATACGCCCCTGGTCACTGGTGCATAGATGCGCGACGCGATACGGCGACTGCAGTACCACACCGGAAGCATACTGCTGGGGCCTAACGAGTGCTTGGCCGTACGCTTCCCTGCGTGACGCGCACGGCAGGTTACAGTACGTTAATGCGGTGGTGCGACCGGACGGTGGGCCACACGGGCTGCTGAAGCGCTGTGTGTGCGGCGCGCAAACAACACCCCTCCCCCTTCCGCACCTGCGGATATGCTGCGCAGTGCGCCACCAGCGCCTGCTCGATGTCCTGCTTCACCTCCCACGCCACGCCCACGTCCACCAGCAGCCTGAGGGGTGCGACGGGGGTCGGTGCGTGAGTTATGAGGACGGAGGGTGTGGGTGAAGAAAGCCACGCTCGCGTCCACCAGCAGCACAGGGGGGGGGGACGGGGGTGCGTGGGTCAAGAGGATGGAGGATGTGGGTTAGCGGTTGGGGCGTAAGCGAGAGGGGGTGGAGCGGCGCAAGGGAGATTATGCTAATGCACACGACAAGCCAAGTAGAAAAGCTGCCGTGATGGCTGGAACGCAATCTCCGTGTATCTTCAGTGATGGGTCCAGGGGGGTGTAGAGGCGGGTGGTGTGAGCGGCAATACCATGGTACCACTCTGATCGCGAGTGCTGCTCCGGCCCCCGCACGACACGCTCCGGCCTCCCAGGACTGTGTCCTAAAACTACTGGCACAAATCGCAGTTGCCCTACACTTGTTGGCCCAGAAACAGGACCCTAGGACGTCCTTAATATCCACCCCACCATGGGTGCTCCTCTGTACCCCACACATGTGAAGCCGTGCAGTGCCATCGCCCGTACCCGCTGGTCGTCCACCCGTGCGCCCGCGGCTCTCCCCTTGCACGTGGCACGACGGGCGGTAGCCCACACCCACGCCTCCACACACCCACCGCCAACACGCACCACACCCTCCCCGCCTCCCCGGACTGTGTCCCAAATCCGGCCCGTGCATCGTCGAACGCATGCTGTAGCTTCCCAGAGCCACCTACTTGTGCAGCTCGAACTTGGTGTGTGTGCGTGTCCAGTTGGTAATGTCCGACGATATCAGGGTGGTGTTGGGCATGTAGATCTCCTCGTTGGTCCACCTGGGGGCAGGAGTAGGTGTGTTAACAATGTGTTAGCATGTGCGTGCAGTGCAACGGCGGTGCAGCTGGTTGGCGGGAGGGGCCAGTGTGTGGTCCACTTGGGGACCACCAGGGGTGTAGGCTAGGGGCGTCATGGATTACAGTCACAAGGTGAGATGTACTGCATTGCTGATTGCAAGGAACAGACCATGTAACGCAAGCCGGCATGGCAGTCTCCAGGGTTGTAGCAGCATTTGACGCGGGCGCTGCGCCTCTGGTGAACAAGCGTTGCTAAATTAGCTGTTGCGCCACGGCCAGCCCTAGCTACAGAGTGTTGGATAGGAGCCTCATCGAGGCGTAGCACACAGTACACGGCGCACCTGACCAGGTCTGTGTACATGGCAACAGGGACCCTACATGGTAACATGGTAACAGCGCCTCCGCACGTGGCCTGGCCATTCACTCCTGGACGCACCTGACCAGGTCTGTGTACATGAGCGAGATGCGCTTGACGCGCATGAGCTCCCCCTTAACCAGGATCATGTCGCCCACGTCGTAGGGGTGCTCGAAGAACAGGAACAGCACGCTCTCGAACGCGTTCCTGCATTCCAGGTTACACCATGCAAAGGCAAACAAGATGAGATTCCTCCTTGTCAGCGAGCTGCGAAACGTTGTGCTCTGAGCGCGCAATTTTCGGATTTTGCCGCAAAGCATCGAACGCTTTGACAAGTCAGTGACCCGCACGTGCGCCCATACGCCGCAAACAGACCGTACCACGATCAACCGTTCGAACTTACTTTGCGGCGTTTCCGAAGATGAAGGTGAGGGCCAGCACAGTTGCAGAGAAGGCGGAGAAGCCCTCGAGCAAGGGGACGCCCCTGGGGTTGGCACAGGGGAGGGTGGGAGCAGGGCAGGGAGGTACTGGCTTGTCAGCTTGCCAGCATCAAGGCAACGTCACGTAGAAAGCCGAGCGCAATGTCAATGTTGTTGCTGGTTTCCGAGTGCGCAGCAGACAGATGGAATCGAGGAGATCAGAGGACGGAGGTAGCGCAGTTTCAGGCGTGGGGGGAGCACAACTGGCCGGCAGTTTCAGCCAGAGCTGCCCACAACAACAGAGGCCATGGGTGACGCAGGACGTCCAGGCCAAAGCGGTCAGCAGCCAGCGCCCTTGTTACACAGGCAGTGCATTGATCAAACAAGCGTCGCTTCACGCACCAGATGGTGAGGTAGATTGCGCAGAACAGGAAGTGGATGACGGCCCCCAGCGACAGCTCCAACGAGCGCACGATGGAGTCCGTGTCCTTGAGCGCACGTGCCATGTTGCAGCGCTCCGTGTAGATGGCCACCACCACGTCGCGAATCTCGGCGCGCGAGATCTACGCAGGAGCAAGCGCGCGTGCCACAGGACGTTACACAATCAACATAGAACCCCGCAACTGGGCTCCACCGCGCTGCCCACATCGGGGCTTTTGTGAGGTGGCATGCCGCCAGCACTATATGATGGCGTAGGTCATGTACACCCGCCTTGGCCACGTCCTTACTGGGCGTACCTGGCCGTCTCGGTTGATGTCGAACACGGCGAATGCCCGCTGGCCCATCTCCAGGTCGTTGGGGAAGAACATCTCGAAGTCTTCCTTGGTCACGTGCGTGCTGTGGGGCGCAGGGGGCAAGCAGCAGCAACCCTTGTACGGCGTGCGTGCACGGGTTGTGTACGCCACGAGCCAAGCTGCTCTCTCGAGCCCTCTTTCGCGTCACAGCGGGGCCACTGGGCAGAGGCGTGGAGCCGACTACTGGCAAAAATGGCCTTTGTCCTAGATCTCTTGACCCAGAAAGAGGACCCTACGACGTCCTTAATACCCACCCCACCATGGGAGCTCTCCTGCACCCCACATGTGTAGCCGTACAGTGCCAGTGCCCGTACCCGCTGACGTGGCCGCCCCTGCGCCCGCGGCTGTCCTCCGGCACGTGGCACGACGAGCGGTTGCCCACGCCCCGCGTCACCCCGTACACTGCCTCACCCGCCGCCGGCATCGTTGCCCTTCCCCTTGTGGCCCCCTGTCCTACAGCCCCACAGCCCCACATCCCTCCTTACACCCCGCCCCACCGCCCCACCCACCGCGTGGTGTCCGGTCCCCTGAGGTTGAGGAAGATGGCCTTCGCGAAACGTTTGACGGTCCTCAGGCCCCTCAGCTCCTCCTCAGGGCTCATGGCGCTGTGCTTGCGGATGAGCGCCGTGTAGGTCTAAGGGGTCGGCGGGGAAGGCGGACGGTCGGTGGTGGCGACGCGTTCATGTGCAGGGACGTGCAAACTCTGTAACTTGCTATGACACAGCAGCGGGTTGCGGATGAGCATGCTTTAGCCACGCCTTTGCTTTCCGTAGCTCTGCAAACAGTGAGGGCAAGACCCGGGCGAAGCCTGGAAAGGTGTACGGTTAGACGCGGTACAAGACGCAGAACAAGTTGTACGAAGGTCCTTGTACCGCACCTTGATGACGATGGCGGTACGCATGCGGGACAGGTCCTCCTCCGTCATCTCGTTCATAGCCTGCGGTACGGCAGTACGGCAGTACGGACGTCAGGGTGCGCATGCCGTACGGGGTAAGGAGGGGTGGCATGCAAACAAGAATGTATGTTGCCTTAAGACCCACACCGGTACCTGTGCGCCTGACGCCTAAGGCCACGTGCAGCAGCAGGACAACGACCGCGGTTGCTCAGTCGGAAGAGAGCAGCAAAGGTGTGAATTGACGGATACACACAGGAAAGTAGGATGCAAGCGGGTTGGGCCCTTGCAGCCTGCGCGCGGCCGGAACCGCCTTGAGCCCGTGGTGCACGAACCCACCTTCTTCTGCTTGAGCGGCACCGCGTTGATGGCCTCCGCCCCCAGGTCCGCTGCTTGGGGGGGCAGCTCGGCCGTGGTGGCGGGGGGCGGCTTGTCTGCGGGCGACGACGGAAAGTGGTGTTAGAGCTGGGACTGAGACTGGGGCACAACGCGCAGGTGCGCCGCAAGTGAGTGATGCTCCCAGCCATGCACATGCAGCACGCCTTGGTTGGCCCCGCATCCGCGTCAGCTGTGTTTGGTCTCCTGCATGTGCGCAGCACCACTTGCTGCTCCCCTGTCCACAAAGCACAGACCACCCCCTGCACACGCGCACGACCACTCACCCAGGCCGCCCGTTGTGCGCCGCAGAATCCTCGAGGCCTGCCTGCTGGGCGCGTCCTTCCCGCTGCCCTCCGTGCCAGCCCCGTCCCCCTCCCCGACGGGGCTCAGACCGAGGCCGCTCAGCCCGCTCAGCGCGCTCGGCTGCCCAACCGCCTGCCGTAACGCCTTCGCCAACTGACCAACGAAGTCGAGCGGCCGGTTCCACGACATCATCGACGCCGTAGCGCTCGCGCCCGCCCCCGATCCCGGCTGAGACGCCGGCCCGGGCCGCGCCGCCGCCGCCGCCGTCATCAACCGCGTCGAGAGGGTGATCGTCGGGGTAGAGGCGCCGGCGCCGCCAGCACCGGCGTGGCCTCCACGTGCCAGCGCGCCGCTGAGATCCGCCGTACTCTGGGCGACGAACGGCTCAGCGGAGACGTAGCCGTACGCCTGCCCGCCGCTGACTTCGGGGCGGCTGCTGGCGCCGGTGGGCTGCGGCTGCAGCGGCGACGGCGGCGGGGTGTGCGCGCCGGCGCCGGCGGTGGTGGCCGTCACGGCGGCGCTGCTGCCCAGCATGGGGGACACGGGGTCATCAAACTCACTGCGGGTGGTGATCAGCATGGCTGGTGGGCCGGGCGGCAAGTTGGCATGGGGGGCGAGTGAGGATCCGGCTCGACCAACGGTGGACGGAGGAGACCCGGATGGAGGTGGTGGCGGCGGTGGCAGCGGCGGCGGCGGCGGCGGCAGCGGCGCCCCCGGCGGCGGCGGCGGCATGGCGAGGCCGCCTGCTGACGGCGTCAGCTTGGCGCCTGACGCCGACAGCGCCCCTGTGCTGCGGCTCGAGATGGGACACTGCCACCGCTGCGACTGTCGCTGTTGGTGCTGGTGCTGCTGTGACTGCTGCTGCTGGTGCTGGTGCGTCGGCGAGGCGTCCACCAGCAACGCAACATCTCCCGCCGCCAGGCCGGCGCCCCCATTCATGGGCCGGCCAGCGCCCTGCCCCTGCCCCTGCCCCGCTCCCAATGTCGCCACGACCGCCACCACGCCGTCTCTGCTCCCAGCCCTGACGTTGCCGCCGCCGCTGCCGCCGTCACCGTCAGCGACGCACTCCCGCCGAGGCCCCTCCGCCAGCTCCTCGGGTCCGGCCGGATGCGCCGCCTCAGCCGGGTTCACCTCCCGGCCCCGGCGGCCGCCGCCGAGCCCCAGCGCCGCCGCCAGCTTGCCCCGCCCGCGGGACTGACCCACGGGTCTGTGGCTCTGGCCCTGCTCCGGACCCATGAGCCGATGGGTTGCCTCCAGAGCCGGGGACCGACCCGTGTGCCATAGCGACCACGGCCGCCGTGACGGTGTTACGTGAGCGTTAGGCTCACCGCCGGCCGGTGCCCCGTCAGCGCCCACGCACTGCTGCTGTTGGAGCTGCCCGTCCTCCGGCTGTGTGTTAGCGAAACTGCGGTGGTGCTGGGCGTTGGAGGTGCGCTCCAGCGTGGCTACGCCGGGTAGGCCGCCGGTGCCGGTGCCCGCGGTGACGTGCATGTGCATGTGGGCGTTATCGTTGCCGCCCCCATCGCCGACGGCTCCGGAGGCGGTGTGGGCGGCGGACTTGGCGTGGGGCAGGTCCACTCGGCTGCGGGGCACGGACAGCAGCTGCGAGGAGGGAACGCATGCAGCCACACACAGCGCAAGAGGACGAAGGTGAAGGGTAAAGGGGAGAGAGGGGTGCGCTGGGCAGCTCCGACGGGATCGGGGTGCATCGGTTGTGAAGGCGGCACACACGAGGCTGCATGAGGGGCGGGCATTTACGGGGCAACGCTGTGCACGTCGCACGAGCTCTGCTTGCCCTGCCACTGGCGCCGAAGCCGAGCATGCCAATCATGTCCCCACGACCAAGGCCCTTTTAACACAGGCGTGGCTTTGTTGTCGACGGGTTGAACGGTGCAAGGCAAGGCGAGGCTTCGGGTTAAGACACACAGGCGCCGGTCCCCACCTGCAGGTAGTACTCCTTCTCCAGGGCCCTCCTGAACTTCTTGAAATGGGCGGTGCGGTAGAAGTGCGTGCTGGTCAGCTTGGCGGCCACGGCCTGGGGTGGTACGGGCCGGGGGTGGGGGGTCATGGCGGAGCGGCAACGTGGCAAACGGAAACAGTCGAGGGAGGGGGCACGGAAAGGGAGCAAGGCGCGGTGCTGCCAGTATTATTGGCCACGGCGAACATGATGCCGTTTAGGGCCTCCGCCTCAATCAATCCAGACTGTGAATGACCATACACGGAGGTTGAGGAACGCACACAGCCGCCTGACGGAGGCGCCTCAGCGTGCTTCTGCCAGGCAAAAGACACCAGACAGACACAGACGTGGGGTGAACGTCGGTGCACGTCGGTTACATTGATCGCGATGTACTAGCAGGCAGGTCTTAGACTGGTACATATGCTAGCAGGCAAGCAGCCGGTACCACCTTGATGGCTTCTGCCAGAGAGAAGAAGACCAAGCACAGCATGATCTTCCACGTGGCGTCCGTGGCGGCACGGAAGGTGGGCCCGCTGCACACGGAGCTGTCTTCGCCGTCGCACCACAGCCAGCTGAGGTCCGGGGAGCAAGGGGCGGGGGCTCAGGCGGACGCCTTCATGGTGGCAGGAACAGGATAACGCCTGAGCCTAGCTTTCTGTCCCCCAGTTTGGACGTGGGTACTGGACCGAGAACCATCGTTAGATTGTGGGGGGGGGGACCTTTCAGGGGCACACCTGTTTTAAACTGCGACAGGTAAGGCTGGGAGCAACAGAGGCGCCCGCAGGTCCGCTTCCTGCTTGAGACTAGCGCGTGCGCGGCAGCACTGGTAGCAGCCATGGGCGTGGAAGAGCAGCAGTGCGTAAGTGCTCGTTGCACAACAGGTGCCGAGCCCGCCGTCTCATGGCGACACTCACTAGAAACAGGCGTGGAACCAGATGAGCATCAGCAGGATGGTGATGAGCCACGTGACGCTTTTCTGCGGGCGGTTGGCAGTTACGGGCACGTGAGCATGGCACGTCGCCAGCAACCACACTCTGGCACTGCGCTAACCCACAACTGCACGTAGGTGGCAGCCGCTGGGGATGGACGTGGGTCGGGGTCAGAATGTGGACTGTAGGGGCCGCCCGTGTTATATCGCAGCTTTACTGCACCGCCGCAAAGGCGTGCTTTGGAATGCAGACAATGCATCGGACCACGTAGCGCACCTCGCGGCTACGCCAAGGCTGTAGGCGCGCAGAGGGGCGCAGACGCAACATGAGAGTCTTTGTGCTTTCTGGCCCCACCCAGGTGCCACCCACGCCGCACCTGAATCTTCTGCAGGTAGTACAGGTGCTCCCTGAACCAGTACCACTGCGGCGCGGGAACAGAAGGTGCATTAGAGCATGTTGAGTGGCGCACAAGTACAGGGACCGAACTTGGTAGCCTCGCCGCTGCACTGCTGCGCTGTCCCATTTCCAGCTTCCTCATGGCAACTAGGTCGGCACTGCATGCATACAGGCGTTGTGCAGCTTGAAGCAGAAACACTACAACGCGGCCAATGATAGGTGGCCAACCTCCAGGTAACATTGCCGTGTGCGGTAGTGCATCCCCCGTCGCCAGGACCCACTCTGCCACGTGCAGCGCGTGCCCCACGCACCTCGAACAGCTGTACGGCGTAGTCAACCGACACCCAGATGATCCAGTACACCGGTACGACGCCCGCCACGAAGTACAGCCAACGGAACGCCTGACTGTCGTTGACGGCCTGCGGGGGGTTGGTTAACGTTGACAACAATAAATAATCGGCAATCAAGACTGAACGATAATGGCAGGGCCGCGAGTTCAGCAGGAGAGCGCCAAGCAGGACGCCTACGCTGGCCGTGTACGGTGCACGCATGGCACCCTGCTCGCCCTTCACCGCTTGCCCACCGCCCCGGAGCTCCGCACCGTGGTCGCCCGACCAAGGTGTTCGAGGACAGCTCTCCACCCCTGCCGTCCTGCGCCTCTGCCCCTGCCTGGGCTCCACCCCTCCTCCCCTGCCTCGATGGACGCCGCACTCGCGCACACACACACCGTCCCGCCCCACCCACCCACCCACCCACCGCGATAGCGCTGATGACGCTGTTCTGCAGCAGCACGCCCACCACCACCAGGATCACCGCGAAGACGGAGCTGCCCACAAACCACAGCAGCAGCGATCTCCTCCACCAGGGAACCTTCTTCGCAAGGTCGTACTCGCCATCGTCTCCGTCATCTTCGCCGCCCTGCGGTCAGCATGGTCAAACATAACAAGCGCAACCAACAGAAGTCAATGTCGCCGGCCTGCGGACAGCCTGGTTAGACACAACAACAAGCACCACAGTCCGTCTCACAGTCCGCCTATCCTCCCACACAGGAGCCTTTTCGCGCGACTATCGCAGCCGCACCTCCAAGCACCTGCTCCTTGCTTTGGGTTGATTGCACACAACACTGGTGCACTGGCCAATGTAACTAATAGCAGCGCCATTGTAGGACGGCACTTGGTCGTGCTGGACGTGTGGACACGGGGAATGTCGCAGCCACAGCGCGGCCCCCGCAGGGGTGGCCCTCGGCGGTACCGCCAAACAGCTGATTCCCATTCCAACCGCCGCTCGGCCGGCTAAACATTCAGTCCTCGTGCGCTTGCGGCAGGGGCGCGCTCTTGCTGCTGCTTGACTGCGTGACCAGGGCTGCCCTGGGCATGACCGTGGGCTGCTGCACAGCCTCTCGCCACTGCCCTATCAGTACCCGCTCGACCCCACCCACACGACCGGGCCAGCCATCCCTAGCTTAAAACACCCACCCACACGCCCCACACCTCCCGCACCCACCTCGTCCGGGAACACCAGCATGTCCCGCCGGTCCTGCTCCAAAAGCCCCGCCGCATCCGACGCCGTGCGCGTCGCATCCGCTCCCCCTCCCTCGGCCCCGCCCCCGTCCTCCTCCTCCCCGCCACCGCCCATCCCCGGACCTCCTGCTGGCAGCCCCGCTCCAGCCGAAAGAGGTCTCCCCTGTGCGTCCACCGCATGTCCCGTGATGAGGGCGGGCAGCACGGGCGACGCGCCGTGCTGCTGCTGCTGACCCGCAATGCCGGTAGATGGGGAGAAGAGCGAGGAGTAGAGCCCGCTGGGCTGGCCGCCAGAGTTACCCGAGTTAGGTAGGTCCGGCACGGGGACGGGGGCCATGGGCCGTAGCAGCGCCGCGTGGATCTGCGCTGCACTGGCGGACGAGAACATCGCCGTTCCCGCGTCGTCAGAGGGCGCTGAGGGTGAGAACGGCGAGACGGGCATCGTCTGTGACGGAGGCTGGGCAGCTAGCACGCTGCCTGGTGGGCCGGGTTGTTGCTGTTGCTGCATGAGCTGCTCCTGCTGCTGCTGCAGTGCCTCCAGGCCGGAGGCGGTGAGGGGGTGCAGCACGGGCGGGGCGGAGACGGCGGACGAGGGAGGGGAGGGGAGGTGGTCCGGGGGCGAGGGGAGGGAGGGCACGGGCGGCAGCGCAGGCGCCACGGACGCGGCGAGCGCGGCCGCCTCGGCTGCGTTGCAGAAGGGCGAGAAGGCGGAGAGGGAAATGGCGGAGAGGGACTGGGGCCGCCGCCGGCGCCGCCGGTGCGCCCCCCCGTCGCCGTCGTCCTCCTCCCCTCCTCTGCGCTACTGTCAAAGGCCGGCACCTGATCCAAAAGGACCTGCGTGCCATCGACCCGCAAGCCTTCGCCGCCTGCTCCCAGGGCCTCTGCCGCCCCAGAAGCTGCAGCTGCAGCTGCGGCGGCATCAGCAGGCAGACCCGCAGGCGGCTTCGGAGCCACCGCCGCTGGCCCATCCTCACTTGTCGCTGCGCCGCCCCCGCTGGTTCTGGGGCTGCGGCCGCCAGCCGCTTCCATGGGCGCGTTGCCGGCCACCGCGCCGCCACCACTGCTCCTACGCTGCGGCGGCGGCTGCGATTGATGGGGCAGCTGGCCCGAGGCTCCAGGACTTGACGTCAGGGCGGCGCTGCTGGTGGCACCGGGCACGACGGGCGGGAGGCCAGGCCCCACACCTCCGGCAGCAGCGGACGGAGCGGTGGGTGTGGCCGCGGGCCGCTGCAAGGAGCCCGTCTTGCTTCCTAGCCCAAAGTGGATGCTGGACAGCCCTTCGTGGTCGCCGTGCGCGTGGAGGTGCTTCAGCGCAGCGAAGCCCGCCCACTCGCTGTCCCCTGTGGCGTTGTGGGCGGGGCTGCTGGTGCCGCTGCCGACGCCTGCAGCGCCGCCGGGGGCCTGGCCCTGTTGCTCCTGCTTGCTCTGTTGCTGCTGCTGTTGCTGTTGCGGCTGGTGGGGTAGCGGCGGCGGCATCGGCAGCTGCACCGTCGCCTGGGCCGGGGTGCTGTCTAATGTGCCACCAGGCGCCGCCGCCGAGGGCGGGCGCTGTCCCGAGCCGTCCGTGGCGGGCGCCTGCAGCCCAGCTGAACCCTGCGATGCAGGCAACGTTGCCGCGTGCGCCGCAGGCGTAGCTTGTGATACAGCAGCTGCACCTCCGGGGCCCGCCGAAGCAGGGCACTGCTCCTCGGGCTTCGCTCCTGCTGTGGGCGCCGAGGGCGCTGCGGCAGGGGCTGTTGCCGGCGGGCGGGCTGCAGGCGTCGGCAGCGGCAGCCGCTGAAGCGTCGGCGGGAAGTTCGTAGCATACGTCGGTGGCGCCTGGGGCGGCGAGCCCGCTGCAGCCGGCGCTGCGCCGCCTGCACTGCCGCCGCCGCCGCCGCTGGTGTTGCCACCGGCAGCTGCCGTACCCGAGGACGAGGCATAGGGAGGCCCCGAGGGCCAGCCGGGTCCGGGCAGGCCATCGGGTAACGGCAGGCCGGACCCCACCCGCGAAGCCTGTCTCGACGGGAGCTGCCCTTGCCCTTGCCCTTGCCCCTGCCCCTGCCCCTGCCCCTGCCCCTGCCCCTGCCCCTGCCCCTGCCCCTGCCCCTGCCCCTGCCCCTGCCCCTGCCCCTGCCCCTGCTGATGCGTGCCGGAGGCCGAGCTCTGCGTGGGTTTCGGAGAGTTCACGCCATGCATTCGAGACGTTTGCCGAGAAGGCGGCTGCACTGCCGCCGCCGCTGCCGCTGAGGCACCGCCGTCGCTAGTCCCGGAGGGCGCGGGGCGCAGGGAGCCCCCCGCCGCCACGCGCTGCACCCCTGGGTGCAGGGGAGGTCTCCCGGGGACGCCCGGGCCACTCCCGCCAACCGCAGTCGGATCCCCCGGCACGATGCTACCACCTGCGGGCGCGAGTCCCCCAGCGCCGCCAGGCATGGTGTAGTACGGCATTGGACCCATGGGTCCGTACCCCGAGGCGTCAGCCGCCATGGAGGACGCGGCAGCGTCAAACACGGAGCCCCTTGGGTTCAGGGGGAGCAAGCTGGAGTCCACAAGCCCGGGCTGAAGCTGTTGCAGCAGCTGTTGGTGTTGGTGTTGGTGCTGCATGGGCAGCACAGGCCCGGAGGTGAAGGGAGAGGCGCCTGGGGCCCCTTGTGAGGCTTGCAGCTGCTGAACTAGCAACGCTTGCGTCTGCTGTATGTGGGCCATTTGCTGCTGTGTCTGCATGAGCAGCATCTGGATCTGCGTCGCGTTGAGGCCGGCGGTCGGAACGGCGGCGGGGACGACGCCAATGGGTGCAGGGGCCCCACCGACGCTTGCGCCGGGGATGCCGACAGGGACGACGCCTGGTGGGATGATGGGTGGCGCGATGCCGGGCACAGCTGCAAGCGCTGGTATTGGCAGCTGCGGGAGCGCTCCAGGGCCGGCGGTGGCGAAGGCGCCGCTAACGGCCGCAGGCGGCACGCCGATAGGAGGCAGCCCCGCTTGGGAGGGACGGTTCGGCGCGGCTGAGAGGCCGCTTTGGTGGCTGACATAGGAGTTGTCGGTGGTGAAGCTTGCATTCATAAAGGCATGCTGCTGCTGCGCATCCCCGGATGTGCGGCCCGCGCCCCCTCGGAAGGGCGCCACGTATGGAGCGGGAGTGATGGCAGGTGCCTCCACCCGACCTGAACCACAGGCGAGGCAGACAACAGAGAGCAAGCAGACTGCTGAGGAACACGTTACATTTTGTAACTCCGATATGATCCGGGGCGTTTGCCCATTGCAGGTCTGGGAAAGCGGGTACCAGTTCGTCCAAAGTGATGGGGTGTTGCAGTGAAAGTGCGACGCCTAACAAAGCCTTACGCGAAGCTTGCTCCTGGGCCTCCAAGCGAGAAATGGCCGGCTTGCCGCCTTCTCCATCTGGCATATTGTTTGCGAGCCACCTTAACGAGCGTCAACGGGTGCCGCAGCTTGTGCACACGAGCGCTGAGACCAACGACGACGAGGACGGCGACAATGTGCAATAGATATAAATGCAAGATGTATCTCAAGTATAATGCCGTCAATCTTCAACGCATTGGATGCAGGCAGCGCTGAGCGCCCAGTCTCGGTGTTGCGGCAGCCCTAGAAATCGCTCTGATCGCGTGTGTTGCGAGACAATGCCAATTCAGGCCGTGTGCTGTCCTGCATAGACTTGGCTTGCGGTGTAAATTCGTAGAACCAAAGGACTCGCTGGACTCTAGTCGCACGCTGCATGGGAGTCCTTAAGCTCCGGATTACGCGAGCTGGCAGCGACTATCTACCATCTGGGTCGCCTACATTAGCACAGCTGATGCAAATATCAACAAGAGTAATTGGTAATGGCCTCCCTTCGAATATCCAGCAGACAGACTCGAAGAAGCACACTTCCGAACGCGCATGTCTTGGTACGGGGACAATTGAATTTGCCAACTCCTGCTGATTTCTGAACTACTCCGCCTGAATCCGCTGCTCATGCTGTTTCCAGTCCGTCGGCAGGCCCCTGGGTCTTCTCTGTACCTCTAGCCAGAGCGCCTCAAGCCCTTTGCCACCCAAGTTCACTTATAAAATAGTCGTCAAGAATTTCGCTGCTTCCAAGATGTGGGTGGGGTAATTGAGTTGTCAGTGCTGTTCAGCCATTCATGTTCATGACCAACTGTCGGCAACAGCAGATGCAGCGGCTGTCCTTGGCAGCATTTGCCGTGGGTAACGGAACTGCTGACGTAAGGGAACTGTCGAGGACGGGATGACGGGTATGTTGGTGGTGCGAGGCAGCCGTGGTCACAACTGGTCGGGTGGGGACCATGGCTTCGTTGCTATGCAGGTTGCTGAACGCTGCCAATCCGGTCCGCATCGTTACTAGTCAGTGTTTACGCAACGTAGCCGCGGCATCACATGATGTGTCAATGTGCCCCGCAGCCCGCACCATGGCCGCCGTGGGGGCCTGTGGGTGCCCGCACCCCTTGCCAACATGAGCCACCAGCGGCACCAGCAGGGGGCACCAGGCGTCTTCCCGCGTGTTGATACCGTAATCGCTGACAGGCTGACAACAATCAGCCAATCACTAGCAAGGGCACGAGGTCCACAACTTGCTGTGAAGCATCGTGCTGGCCTGAACAACGGAGCAGACATTATTGCCGGCCGCCTCATGTGCAACTGGCCGGATGCCCATAACACTAACTGAAGGGCGGACACTGCCCAAAAACTGAGTACATGTACGTTGCCTGTCCTGTATGGGCTGCCTGCCTGAGGGGGAGGGGGCTTCCGTGCGGCGTGCGTCTGTGGGGCTAGTGGGGCCTTTGTTTGGTGGCAGGCTCACGCGTTCAGTCATCCGGGGGGCCGCTTCTGGCTATTTCCCCCGTACAGCTGCCTCGTGTCCGGTTTCCTCCCTGGTAGAAGGGTAGGTGGGGGCCACGGGCAGAGACGCTGTTTGTTCTGTGGGAGTGCGTCCACGCTCCACGGGAAGCCGCGTGGGGGCGGGGCCAGGTTAAGATATGGTGAAACTTGAGGCCCGTTCTTATTGCGGTCTACCAACCTGTTGGAGCTGTTTGGCTCCTAACCGTACAGCAAGAGGGGTGGGAAACCCCGTGTCCCTGATTGCCGGAGCCAGCCCTGCCCCGCTTTGGGACGAGGCTGCGCCCTGGAAGGGGGCCAAAACTGTATTGCAGGGCTGGACAGACCTGGCGGCGGGGAGTTTGTTCCAGTTTGTTCCAGTGCGGGGGGCTTGCGGAGGGCTGGTTCCCGTCCTAGGCTTGACTCAGCCCTGCTGCGGTCCCACTACTGCATACTCTGCCCAGCCGCTGGTTGTACCGTACCTCCTACGGAAGACTGCAACGCCAGGGGAACGTGCCGTGCCGGTTGCTCGCATGTCACCACACGCGCTGGGTTCTGCAGTCCGCTCACAGGTCTGATCTGGTCTGATGCTCCTTGTCCCACGCTGTCCCACGTGCACACGCGTGCGTCGGTGGACGCATGCCCCTCAGGCCCTGGGCTGCACAGTACGGTCGAAGAGAGCCGAATCTTCAGCAAAAAAAAGCTCAACAGAAAGTGCGGGATCCTGTTCCCAAACTACGGTCAGATGCGCTGGACACGTGGTTGCGCCTGTCCAACACCCCCTGGAGCGAGGGATGTCCCGTACCGTGTGCAGCCAGACACTAGGGGAGCTCCCTGCAAGGCATCGCGGCCTCTAAACCACAAGTTTGAGCCGTGTCCCAGCACATGCGTATGAGTGTTAGTGCGGCAAGGAATGACTTGACATGGCCGGTGGGCCTGAGAGGCTGAAAGGCCTCGCAACGTGCTGCATGCAGGCAGTAAAGGTAAAGCAGGGTAAGCTCCTGCGGTGGGACGGTTGCACCCGACCGTGCGTCCTGCATCATGACACGGAACGATGAAGCAAGGTACCGGTACCGTCCGGACCCTTGCACGCGTGTTTTGTGAACACCACGAGTAAACACCCTGCAGCCAAGCTGATGCCACTACTACACATGCTGTGCTGAAAGCAAACAGGTACCAGTGCGCACAATTAGCAACAGCAACCAGCGACATGTTTAGTCTTCTTGGTATGGTGTCAATGCCTAACCTATGCTGGCAGGTCACAACACAGTGAATGACGCTGCAGCTCAATGTGAAACCGCATGGGCGTCTGCTGGATTGCTCCTCCTCTCTACCACCGTCCGGACCCACCAACCTGTCTCGCCCCAACTGGTCCACGTGGTACAGGACATAGCCACGCATGCAATGCCCAGCAAACCTGATACTATACTCCTCCCCTGCCCCCCGAGCCACCACCCCTGGCACCAAAGACCCCCCTGCCCCCCTTGGTAGCAGCTCCTCCCTCGCCTGTCTTTCCTCTCCTCCACCACCGTACCACACACCGGTTCCCGGGCCGGCGCCAGTCCTCGACCCCCCGGTCCCCCCGAATCCCTGGGGCCCGCAGCGCCGCAGCCCAAGCTCGCCGCACGGCCGGAACCCCCGTAAGCCCCCGTGCTGCCGTACGGCACTGTGGGGCGGGCGCTGCCGTCGCTCCTGAGAGCCCCCCGTGTGCCTGCGTTATCATGTGTAAAAGTGGAATGGAGCAGCAGTACGCCGGCATCAAGGACTTCAGCATGCCCCATCCGCCACTCGTTGGGATTGACACGTGCCGCTGAGTCAAAAGAGGTGTCAGCACTCCGGGACCGGAATGGAGGGCCTTGTGCGCAAGGATGCATGCGTGCGCGCCGTATGTGCTGCACGCGGTTCCAGGCCCCACGTGCCCTGTGTTCCGGTACCGGCGCGTAGTCGCGGTGCGAGGCTGTTGCCATCTGCTCGTGCTGCGGTCGCCGTGCTACTGCTCTACAGCTTGCCGCGGTGGATGGATGTTGCTGCAACACCGGAAGGACAAACACCGCAGCCTTCCTGACGTACCCCTGTCCCATCGCCCCACCCACCGTGTGGTGTCCGGCCCTCTGAGGTTGAGGAAGATGGCCTTTGCGAAGCGCTTGACGGTCCTCAGGCCCCTCAGCTCCTCCTCGGGACTCATGGCGCTGTGCTTGCGGATCAGCGCCGTGTAGGTCTGGGGCTTGTGCGGGAAAGAGTATAAGCCGTGGTAAAACGTGGGGCCGGTTGGAGGGCCAACAGTGTGCGCAGGAGCTGGAGCGGGGCTTCCTTGCAGTTAAAAGGGGCCGGCTGACTTGGTTGCAACAGTACCTTGCTGGGGCACCTTGATGACGATGGCGGTGCGCATACGGAAGACGGACAGACGCGGCACAAGACGCGGAACACGGGAAGGCGGGCGGGCGGTCGGTGGTGGCGAAGCGTTCAGGTGCAGGGACGTGCAAATAATAGATTCTGTAAATGGCTACGACACTGCTGCGGGTCGCGGATGAACGTGCTACAGCCACGCCTTTCCTTACCGTAGCTCCGCAAACAGTACAGGCGAGACCCGGGCGAAGGCTGTAAAGGTGTACGGACGCACACGGTACAAGACAGACAAGAAGTTGTACGGGGAGCCATGTACCGCACCTTGATGACGATGGCGGTGCGCATGCGGGACAGGTCGTCCTCCGTCAACTCGTTCACAGTCTGCGGGCGGGCGAAACCGCAGCGTTAGATGCAAGACGCATACATGCAATTACGCAATAAGCACCTTCCCGAGTCGGGTCGTACACAGTGCGCCCACCTTCTTCTGCTTGAGCGGCACGGCGTTGATGGCCTCCGCCCTCGGGTCCACAGCCTAGCGGGGCAGCTCTGCCGTGGTGGCAAAGGGCGGCTGGTAGCCTGAGGGCAACGACGTAAAATGGTGTTAGAAGGGAGCGGTTTTGGGTGGGGACGGACACACAGGGCATGCACGCCACGTGTGCACGAGGCTCGGGCACCCCGCCGCCTGCCAACACGTGGCCAATGCATGAGCCCCTCCGAGGTACGCGTTGATGCTGCTGCTATGCCGGCAATCTCTTCAGCTAAGTACAACAACGTGTGCCAGTGTACCGCCACCAGCCCACCACTCACCCAGCCCCGAGCAACGCCGCAGCACCGCTGTGCGCCGCAGGGCCTTGGACTGGCCCCGGCAGGGCCCGCCCCCCCGGCTGCTGTCCGCCCGGCTGCCCTCCTCGTCGGCGCCTGCAGCTGCCGCACCGCCCTCCCGCCCCCAGCACACCCTGGCCCGCCCAGCACGCTCCGATGCCCAACCGCCCGCCGCAATGTCCCCGCCAGCCAACCAGCGAGCCCCACCAATGCGGGCGCCGATGTCTTACGAGCAACGTGTCTGTCGCCCGTCCGCGTCACCGCCCCTTCCGCCGTCATCGCCCGCCTAGGCGGGGCAATGGATGATGTTGCGGCTGCGCCGCCTTGGCCGCCGCCATCGCCGCCGCCGCCGCCAGTCAGGGTGACAGTTGGTATGCCGCCGCTGCCGCCGCCGCCGCTTGTGCAGCCACCGCCAGCGCCGCCGCCATCCCTGGCCAGCGCGCAGCTGAGATCCGCCGTACTCTGGGCGACGAATGGCTTGGCGGGGACGAAGCCGCCGCCATCCACCTCTAAGCAGCTGCTGGCGGCGGCGGGCTGCGGCGGCGACGATGCCGCTGCTGCCACCTGCTGACATTCACCAGAGGCGGTGGTGGCAGCGGCAGTTGCGGTCATGCCTCGTGCCGCTATTGGACGGGTTGGGTCTCCTGGGTGTGGAACGAAGTTGCTGCGCACTGAGGGCTTCCTGGCAAGGGACCCCAAAAGAAGGTCCGCCTGCTGGGTTGCAGGCGGGTCCCCCGCATCGCCCTCCGCTGGCGGAAAAGACTCCTGGGGCGCTGGGTACGGCGGCGACGGCTGCAGCAGGGGTCGGCCGTCATAAGCACTCTGGCCCCTTGCTCTGCTACCCCTGCCGCTGGGCTCCTGCTGCCGAACGGGGCCCACCAACCCATCAAGCCCCTTCTCCGGCTCCCGCAACTGGCCTACTTTTCGTGTCGTCACACGTGCCACGAGGTCCGCTCCTCCTGCCCTGTCACTGACAGCATCCCGCTGGGGAGCTTCCCGGAGCTCCCCCGCCCGCTCCTCGCACACCCGCGATAAGCGCCCCAGCGCCACCTGCTGCCCTGCCAGGCCGCTCCTGGCCCCAGGTGCGTGCCGCACCACGTGCGTGCTGCTCTGTCCCTGCTCCGAAACCCTGGCTGGCCTTCGCCAAAGCCGACCCACGGGCTACAACGACCAGGTCCGGGTGCCGCTGGGAGGAACGCGACCATCGCTTGAAGGACCCATGCCGGGGGACCCTTCCGAGCTGAGCTGCTGTTGCGTCTGTGTCTCAGGCAGCGGAGTGGTGGGGGTGCGCAGCAGGCGTGCTAGGCCGTGCAGGTCGCCTGGGGGTTTAGCGGCGTCCATCGGGCCCTTGCGGCCGCTGTCACCATCACCGGCGCCTTGAGGGCTGGTTTTGCCGCTGGACCTCGTACACGAAGGGTCGATGCGGCTGCGCGGCACGGAAAGCAGCTGCAGGGGCAGGGAGGCACATCCACAAGTACAGCTACTCCTACTTTTGAGCAAGCGTGTACGGCGTGGCAGTGCCACCACCAGCATGCAAACATGAAAAAGGAACAGGATCTGCCAAGCGCACATCATAGCGGTCAGCAGTATCACAGGCAACACCTCACTGTTGTACCGATTGTACGGTACTATCGTACTGCATTGCAGCGCATATGCCCGCAGACTTGCAGGCGCTTCCCGGGTTCCTGCTGCGTGCGTGTCCGTCCCCACCTGCAGGTAGTACTCCTTCTCCAGGGCCCTCCTGAACTTCTTGAAGTGGGCGGTGCGGTAGAAGTGCGTGCTGGTCAGCTTGGCAGCCACCGCCTGGGGTGGTAGGGGACGGGGGTGGTACGGGGCGGGGGCACGGACACGACAGGGAAGCGGAGGGCGGGTCAGGGCGAGTCAGGGCGAGTCAAGGGGCTGAGTGCAAATGAGCCTGGTGCGATTGTACCGCTAGGCTTGGCGGCCACGGCCTGGGGTGATACGGGGTGGGGGTGGGGGTGGTCAGCTTGGCGGCCACGGCCTGAACGCCAGAGAGGGAGCGCGTGCAGGGAGCACGTGGCAACCGGTTCTGTGGCCGTCCACTCGGTGTCTGGCGACGGCGGAAACAGCACAACGAACAGCCTCATTGCTTGGCATTCACCTTGATAGCCTCCGCCAGGCAGAAGACCACCAGGCACAGCATGACCTTCCATGATGCAGCAACGCCCGCCCTCAAGTTGCTCGAGCTGCACCCGCCGCCGGTGTCGCCTCGGCACCACAGCCAGCTGGTGGCGTGGCAGGATGCCACGTGGCAGTGACAGGGGTGTAAGGGGCGTGAAGTAGGTTCGTGCGCGCGTTGTATGCAGTCGCACACTTTCGAACAACACCAGTGGTGTATACGTTTGCACTTGAGAGTAATCAACAGTGTTCCGTCATCTTTTGACGCATACAGTATTGTTAGGCGTGGGCGCGTACGGTAGCTGGGCACCACTCACTGAAAGCAGACGTGGAACCAGATGAGCATCAGCAGCATGGTGATGAGCCACGTGACGCTGTCCTCAACCCGGTCTCACCTGTGACCGGCAGGTGGTCCAAAATTGGGGCAACTTCGAACCTGCCTGACGTGGCGGTAGGACACTTACATAAGGATTTCCAGTATACCACCGGGTTCCTCTCGACGTCTTCTTGCCATTTATTGGGTCCAGATCCTTATGGACCTGTCCTACACCTGCCGTACGGCACATGCCGTACAGGGGGTATCAGCACAAACGCAGGCCTGGTATGCCCTCGTTCCCGTCCTGCCGGCACCTGTAAAGCTCATATTACATTAACTATACCTAAATATGTTTCGGGCCGAAAGTGGAAGCGCTTTACATCTCTGCTGGCCTGCAAAAGACGAGGGCAGCCTGCAGCAGCCTGTGGCGGGTGTGGCGTGTCAGTCTGTCGACACCACTACTTTGTCGCGATGGGTATCCTGGACCCGTCAATGAGACTTGTTTGTCATATATAGTAACATTTGAGTCTCGCATCAGCGGAAACGGCAATGTTCGCCCTTGACATGCAGGCGACATGCTGCGCGACAAGTGAGCACAGCGAGCCCCGCAAGCCCCGCAGCCTGCTCCTTCATCGCTGCAGATGACAACAAGTCCCTCGCAGGAACTTTCTAGATACCACAGCGCGGCATGCGGGCAGTTCGCAGGCGATTGAGCCTTTTATTAACGCAGCACAGGCGATTACAGCGCGCGTATGATTTCATATGATTACAGTGCATGTGAAAATTGTGTTGCATAGCTGCCACGTGCTGGGGTGAGACCGGGTTGGCTGTCCTGCGAGGCGGTGGGTGGACGACCGGGCGCAAGCCCGTGTGTTTGATGGGAGCGGCATGAGGGGTTCTCGCACGAGCGGAACGCCAGACCGAACGTGCTGCTACGCCCTAGCGAGTGCGGGATCTGTTCAACGCCGGAGTCAGCTTCGCACCTTTTTCAGCCGAGTCGCGCCTTTATCTACTTGTTGATATGTGGCAGCCACCCACCTGTATCTTCTGCAGGTAGTAAAGGTGCTCCCTGAACCAGTACCACTGCGGTAGTCGAGCAGGAAATGCAGGGAATGAAGCAATTGTGCAGTCGGCGAGGTGACTAGGGTTTTTAGGGCCCAACGACACGTGGTCAAGGTATATATCCGCAGGATTTCCTCAACCAGAGTCCTTGTCCTTAACCGGAGTCCTTGTGCGCCCATGCTGTTACTGTTATTGTTACTGTTACTGTTACATAGCTTGAGCGGTGCAGCCCACAGCCAGCGGTATGCCCCATGAGCAGTGTGGCTCCGAGACCGTCAGCAGGAGTAGACAAGGAGAAGTGCACCTGACCTAACGCCCGTGGGATAATATCCCAGCCCGGGTCTCACTGATGCGAAACAACAGCCCTGCCAGACTGGTCTGGTCCTCAACCGCCATCACAGCACAGATCCCCTGGTCGTAAGGCAAATCAACAGTAGCACGGGCACTGGCATACGCAGGGCAGTGGATAAGCACGTGCTCTTCGTCCTCGACAGCACCACCGTTGCATGCGAGACACAGCCTTTCGGAGCGGGCCAAACGCCTGCCCCTTTGGACAGCTCTATTTGCAGATAGCGGCCATGCACAGAGCCTAAACGACAGCAACTTCACTTGGTGCGCGCGCGAAATGAACACTTTGGCGTGCTTAGGCCACATGGAACCAGCAGAGCCTCGAAAGGCGAGCCCCATTTGATGCTTGTACCTACTCATCTGGATGCCAGGTAACTCAATCCCTCCATGCCGCACCAACAACCACGTGCCATTGACATTTCGCGCGCCGTACCTCGTACAGCTGTACGGCGTAGTCAACCGACACCCAGATGATCCAGTACACAGGTACGAACCCCGCCACGAAGTACAGCCAGCGGAATGCCTGGCTGTCGTTGACGGCCTGCGGAGGGGCAGGTGGTTGCGCACAGCCAATGACTGCCGTACGTACCGGTGCGGCGGAATGGACGGGGGGCGCAGGCACGTCGAATGGGGCTGTGTGGGCACACGCATGGCGCGGAAAGGGGACTTGGTGGGTTAAAGATGGTTGCGTGGTCAACGCTCGAAAAGGCCTCCCGGCTTGGCAGACGCCCCCCGACCCTTGCGCAGCCGTTGCGGACTCGCTGCTGACCCTTGCCCGCTCCCCTGCGCTCCCCACGCCATGCCACGCCCGTCCTGCTCCTCCAACGCACCCTGCCCCTGCGCCCGTGCCCCTCCCTGTCAACCACCCCGGTGGCTCCAGCTCCAGTAGCAGCAGCATGCCCCCCTCGCCCAACCACCACCGCCCCACCTTGACGGCTCCTATGACGCTGCACTGCAGCAGCACGCCCACCACCACCAGCCCCGCCGCCGCCGCCATGCTGCCCACACACCACAGCACCGCCGTCACTGTGCCGTCCTCACCCGCCCTCGGGCCTGCAGGGTGTAAGGACCCGCCGGGAGCCCTTCCGGACAGGCGCTGCGCCGCCGTGTACAGAGGAGGTACCCCAGCCGCCTTCGCGCCGCCGCCGCTGCCAGGCATGGCAGGGTGCGGCTGGTGACCCATGGGCACGTACCCTGGGGGCTGCGCCTGTGAGGAGGCTACCAGGCGGCTGGAGGCTACAGTGTCGAAAGCTGAGATGTGAGGTGGTGGAGGGAGGGCGCTGTGGCCTGGCGGCTCATGGTCTGGGTTGTGCTGTTGCAGCACAGTCCCGGCGGCGAATGGGAAGGTGCTGGGGCCGGCTGGGCCAGTCGCGTGCAGGTGCTGCACCAGCAGCGACTGCATCTGCTGGATCTGCGCCAGAAGCACGTGCACCTGCTGCTCGGTGAGGCCCCCGGTGGCGGTGCCGCTGGTGGCTGCGCTGGGAAAGCCGCATGCTGGTACGGCAGGTGCGTAGGCGGGCAGTGCGGTGGGCGTGGAGGCTGACGCTGGGGAAGGAAGCTGTTTGGGTGCTCCGGAACCGGATGCGCCTGACGACGTGAAGCCGGAGATCTCGGTTACCAGAGTGCTAGCATGGAGAGGCGGACCCTGAGCCGGGCGGGCTGTACTTGTGGAGGTTCCACTGCGGTGGGTGGCGATGGAGGGGTCGGGTATGGAGCTGGTTTGTCGGACGGCAGGCTGCAGGGCCCCGGCTACGCGAGCCGAGCTGCCGCGGAATGGAGCCACGAATGGTACGGGCGTGGCTGTAGGTAGATCCACGCAACCTGATGGGCCATCCATGGCATACGCAACATGTCGGGTCAAGGTGTATGGCAACGCCCCAGCGCGCGGGGTGCCGGAGTGGGCGTTGCAGGCAAGTGCGGGCTCCAGTCTTACGCAAAGATCGCTCCTTTGCCTCCAAGCGAGATATTACAGGCTTCATGCCTGCACCACCACCATCTACCATCCTGGTCACAAGCCAGGGCCAATGAACAACGATGGGATGTTGAAGGACTTTCCAGGGCCTAACGAACGACGACGGGATGTTGAAGGGCTTTCAGCGGAGAATGCGCTGGTAATGAGGCAGCTACAAAGTAGCAGGGGCACTGCGGTGAGCATCATGCACAATGTCAACGCCAGGAGCAAGCGGGACGGTGAGGACGGAGTCAAGGCCAAGGTCGCCTGCCTCGGCTCCAGGTTGCACTGGTCGCATTGGTTGGCATCTTCACACTGGGCAACTGACTTGGAAAGCTCCATGCCATTCATACTTTTCAATGAGCTGTTGTAAGGCTAAGAAGTCAGCGAAGCTGACCCATTGTGGCGTCCTCGAGCGCCGAGGGCTGCGCCTGCGAACCCCTCGCAGGCACCTCTTTCCGTCTGACCCGTCTCGCTACTCTCTACAAACCTACCTCAGCTGTTCTTTCGATTGCCAGAGCCGACGTGGGATTGGCGCGATACCCGCCGACAGTTTGTATGGGCGCGAAGCCAAGGGCGCTACTGCCACCTCCTAGCCACCCTGCCCTTTCGCTTCACTGATCCGCACTTCAAGCGATCGCACAAAATATAGGAACAGATGTCAGGAGAACGGTTTTGACTGCATGGTCGGCGCTGCTCTCAGCAAAGAGCGCAGCAGGAAAGAAGGCTAAATGCCCTACTATAAAACACAAAGAAACGGGGCACTCGTGTTCATCAAGGCCACCACTCGTCATAGCGCGCAAGGCACGTGCAATCCTGTGACGTACAGTCCCCAGCATGGCAGCGGCAGCAGCACAGCACTCACGGCCTTCTGCGGCATTTCACTGCCAAGTCCAGCCCTGTCCATCCCATGACGGCCTTGTAAGAGGATCCGTTTATACTGTGGCAGCTCCAGCAGGCGCAAACACTCAATCACAGAAAACCAAGCCACTAACCAAAGCCAACATACCGGTAGCACAGAAACACTCGAAAACACTCTCTCCTGGAAACACTGCACATTCACCACCTCTGTGGTTAGGGGAGCTCCCATGTCTGTGGTACGTCTGCTACCGTGCAGGCACAGATTGGCACGCGGTGCAGGGGTCGGCTTGGTGCAGGGGTGGAAGTCCCCTTGTCGGCCACCAACCCAGGGGTTTCCTGCACCAACTTCCCCTGCAAAGCAAGCACTTGAAAGCAACAACATGCAACCACCGGTTTGGCTAGGAACGCATATCCGCACAGTTCTGCCTGTTATAGCACGGTCCCGCCAGTCAGACGATGTAGCAGTGTGGCAGCCGCGTCACTCGCAGCAGGTACGAGGGCAACACGGGCATGGACGCGCGGCAACATCCAACTCCTTCCTCACGATTTATGGCTACATCCGTGAGGTGCTACATGGCCCAACGCAACAGCAACGATCCACAAAAAGTGTTTGTATGCAGTTCCGAAATCACAGGCACGTTCCTGCGTCCTGTCCAACCCAACTACATCTCCCAGTAGTTCCAAGCCTTGGCCGGGCCTCAAGCGAGAGATGCTCGACCAGGTGCACCCAGGCGGTGCAACGCACAACTCCACACGCCCTCCTTTAGTACCGTGGCGGCGCAGGGTATGCACCGTACCCTCCGTGATGTGGGTACGCACCCTGGGGCGGCAGCGGTGCTGCTGCTCCCGGTGGCGGCGCTCCTCCTGCCGCTGGCGCCCCTCCCTGCGGGTGTGGGTACCCCCCTACATGCGGCGCAGCCGTAGGGTAGTATGGGTCCTGCACCGTCCCGGGCGGGGGCGCGTTGGCGTACATCTGGGGGTAGAACAGCGGCGCAGGTGCCTGGGGCTGCTGTGGCGGCGGGGGCGGGGCGTAGTACACGGGCTGCGGTTGGGGCTGCAGCGGCGCAGCGGGTCTTAGCGCACTGTTGGGCGTCCACTTGAGGGTGAGTGACAGGAAGCCGTGCTGTTTTCTGCTCTTCTTGCTGAGCACGGGGACCTGCAGCTGGTCGGAGCCGGCTTCGCGGGCCTTGGCCAGCGACACGGTGGCAATGCCGATGGTGTCATCCCGAACCACGTCGGAGTCCTGCAGCAGGAGGACATGGGTAGCAGGAGGGGGGAGTGAGTTGCAGGGGCGTGGGAGCTGCTTGCATGCTAAGAAAGAAACACCGGTGACTTTTATGCAGGTTGGGGGCGGTATGGGGTGTTCGGTGATCACCGTGTCTGCAGTCCCACAGGGCGAGGAGACACAGGTGGTCCTGGGAAAGCGGATGGCGTGCAGGGGTGTGGTATGGGTTGGGGCATGTGGGTTAGCCGCGGGGACTGTAACCAGTAGCTGGCAGAGGTAGGGTGGCAATGGGTGTCAGACGACATGTCAGCCCTGCCTTTGTGGGTTAGTACCACGTGCTTTAGTGCTGGCCTGGCAGGAGCATGGGTGGAGGCAGCATACACGCCGTGCAGGCAAAGATCCGTGCGGTGCTCCGTATGGTGTCTGTAAGCAACCGCTCCGGCAACCCGGCTGATGTATCTTGCTTTGATCGTTGGCGAACACTGCACGTTGAGGTGTCGTTCAGGGGGCCTCCGGCTTACGATGGCCAAAACGTAGTACTCCAACCACTTCCCCTTCACGCCCAGGTTGTGTCATCACAGTGACCACTAACCTTGATCTCAAAGTCAACTGTGTTTTCGTTTATGCAGTTGAAGGTGAAGGTTTCGTTCCACACGGGGTTCTTGCCTCCGTCCACGGCCGTGCGCGTGCGGAACTGCTGCCCCCCAACCCTCAGGATGCAGTAGGGTCCTGCCTGCACGAAAAAGGCGCCACATACCAGTGAGAGGTTACTGTAGAATGGCATTACCTACTTCCAGTAACAAGGCAATGCCCCATCCTGTGGCGGCAGGGTTGCCCAGGGTTGCTCGCATACGCCTACGCCTGGGCCTGCCCGCACAACCTGGTCGTGGGTTAGCACACAGTAGCGCGGATGCAGGCACCCGTAATGATGCACTCCGCTCATATTTGCACTCATACTTACTTGCCGAACCAGTCCTGGTCCTTAAGGTCCTTTGCAAACTCCACCGTTACTTGCATCGTGCCCGCGTTGAGCGCCATACCGACGACCCCCGTTTCTCAAGCTCACGAGGCGGTTATGGTATAAGCGTATTGCAGCTTTGGATGGTTCTGTTCGCACGGCTTCGGGTGCTGGCACTGTCGAGCGAACGTTGTCGGGGCAGACCTTGACTATCGATATGCGTTCCTTTTGAGGCGATGTGTACATTCATAGCGTGCGCAAGTTTGTCCTCAGTCCTAGCTTGGGCCTCATGTGCCGTGCAATGCAAGGTGCAGAGCAGCTTCTCATGGCGTAGGGGCCTCCGCAGTGTGCATGGGATGCACTCGTTACGGAAACGCGTAGGCCCATCCTGGCTTTCTCCTCACGACCTGCAATGGGCTCAGACTCCCTGCAACACCACTTGTCGAGCTAGCATAGTTTCACAGGCATTTCTGCGCCGTGGTATGTGTCAAGGTGCATGACCCAGCATGGTAGCTGCTCCTGACAGCCAGGGTGTTGCAGGTGTGATGTCAGGTGCAGCCTGGCTGCCGCTGCTGCACCGCTCGCATGCTCCCTTCAGCCTAGTTCCCACTTCCGGACGCAACCGCTTGTCCATTTCCTGACCCTGCCCGCACGCAGCTGCGCCCCGGCGGCTGTGTGTGCATGGCTGTCCACCGCCGTGCATGCACTACTTTTGGTCCGGCGCCGTGCAGCCAGGTCCAGTTGCGACGCCCGGCACAGTCGGTCCTGGAGGCTGGCCGCTGGTTCGCAAGCCGGTCGGAGATTCACAGCCGAACGGTGGAGGGGGAAGCGCAGCGAGGGTCATCATGGGCTAAGGCCCCTTTCTATGGGGCTGTAGGCCTGCTACGGTACTCGTCCTTAAGGCCCCCTGGCTCTCCGGACGTGCCCCCCTGGGGGTCTGTAACTGTAACTGTAGCCTCCGGACGCAACCCAAGTAGTTGTAGTAGGATATGAGGTGAAGCGTTATGGGGTAGGATAGGGCAGGGGCAGCGGCATGGGGCAGGGCCACGCCATGGCAAGCGGTTACAGTAGGGCGGAGGAGGGAAGCCATATGGGTGGTGTACTCGTGTGCCGACACTTTGCTGAAACCCTATGCGTGCAGGTGGGGTGGGTCTATATATGCAGGGCACGACGAGGGAAACGCCCTCACCCCTCAGCACACACGTCCACCTGCGTCCCCGGACGTGTGGTGGAGAGGAGAACACAAGGAGCACGGCACTGCGACGGCGGTCGGCAAATGGTAGTTAGTACTAGTCTAATACCAAAGCCGTGACGTTGTAGAACGGAACCTGGTCGTGATGGAGGAGTAGACGTGTCCATCGTCGACTCCTGCGGCAAAACAGAACTAAGCTCGTGCGGGTACGCCCACCCGCTCACCTGGGTAGTTAGGTACCATAGCCAGCAGCTTTCGTCTTTGCCAGCTTTGCAGGCCCGGGTGTTCCCCCGCGGCCATTTCCCGCGACAATCGCATGGCCTGTAGCGCGGCGCAAGGACTCGCGTGCATACCTTGCCGCTCTCCTTGCCTACTTTATCCTTGTCACCCGCCAATTGTCTCGTCACACAGCCAATAGCACCCGAGCCGCCACTTTCCCGCCAATGCCCTGAGCATGGGCATCCAGCAATCCCTCGACCCTCAGCAGCAGGCTCGCCCCAGCCAGCCCGCCAACGCCGCCGCGCCCGCACCAGGCCAGGCAGGCACCTTCGTCAGCGCCATTATGCCTTCGGACCCCGGCGCAGCAGGCCCTAGCACCTCCTCCGCTCCCGGGGCCCCAGCGGCATCCTACCTGGCAGCCCTCCGCTCCTCACCCGTGTGGGCCCCTGCTGCGGTCCAGGCCCCTGTTCCCCGCCCCTGGCCCGCAGCAGCCCTTCGCCCCCACCCCGCCGCCGGCGCCTCAGCAGGCCCCTCGGTCCCCGCCGCGCATGCCATCCCCAGCCATGCCGCCGCCGCCGCCACCATGCCGCGCCCGCCGGGCCCTGCGGCCGTAGCGCCTGCCGCCCCCGCTCCCACTGCCGCTCTCCCGGCCGCTGCACCCGCCCCTGGTCAGGCCTCGGCTGCCTCCACGGCACCCACAGCCATGCCCGCCCCCGGGGCCGCAGCCCTGCCCGTGGCCATGGCCCCGGCTGTGACCAACCCCCACCTCGCCGTTCACGCCACCGCTCCCCCCCCACCCACCCACGCCACCGCCGCTGCGCCCGCGTTTACCCACGCTCCCGCAACGCCACCCTCGCCCATGGCCGGCGGCAGCGGCGACGAGGCCGTGGCTTCCACCCCCGCCCCAGCCCGCCAGGTCACGAGGCGCCGCCGCTGCTCCCCTACGCTGCAGGAGCACCCGGAGCTGCCCCTCCTCTGCCGCCGTCGCAACGATCTCCTTCACATCTCCGAGCAGCTCAGCCTCCAGCTGAACGCGCAGGAGACCTTCCTGGCGGGCGACAAGTCGTACGCGACGCTCGTGGAGCAGTACACCAGGACATGCGAGACCGTCAGCCGCCTCAACCAGCACATCTGCCTCCTCCAGCCGGGCCCCGTTGAGGCCCCCGCCACCACCCACGGCCAGGTCCCCGCGGCCCGCGCCCTCGACTCTGCTCTGGCAGCAGTGTCTGGCCCCGACGCACCGTGGCCGGCCCCTCCCCCCTTTCCCCTACCTACGGCGCCCCCCTCCGCCGTCGCCTACCTGGCCTCCCTGGGCACGCCAGCAGCGCGGCACAGCAGTCCCTTCCCGCAGTCCAGCAGTCGCTTGGCGTGTTGGCTGAGGCCTTTCCCGACCAGCAGCTGAGCCAGGAGCAGTGTTCCGGTCTTCAGAATTATTATAATTTTTGCGGCCGTTTCGGCCGCGGTTTAGAATTATTTGGCCAGAAATTCTGAAGGATTTAGGATTTCCCTTGATCATTGCCGTGGAAATTCTGAGCAGGACCATCCGAATTCTGGGGACTGAAGGCGAAAATTATTATCAGGTCAGCCCCTCCCATGACACCAGGTAGACCCTACCTGTGCCGGAGGCCGCATTATATGCCCCCCCTCCGGCAGAACGCTAGCCGGCATGTAGGGGCTGGGTAGCCGGGTACGGTTCCCCAAGTGGGTCTGCAACTAGGAAGTAGGGCTGGCATCCGCTTAAGTTGCCAGACGCCAACAATGATGCCCGCTGAGGGTCGCACCGTACCCCGTAGTGAATGGAAAGGGGTGGTGCAGGACGCCTGATGGTACTGTTTTTGCTGTTGGCCTGATACCGGATATGGCATCGAACGCAACGCTGCCTCCGTCCGAAGATAGAATGCAGTGCTCCTGCTATTTGAATGTTCCGCAGTCCATGGGGGGTCTGGGGGGCTTGCCCCCCAGAAACAAAATTGGAATCATAATTTTTCAGGCCAGAATTATGAGCAGTACTATCAGAATTTTGACTCAAAAGGCCGGAAATTATGAGCGCTCAGAATCTTCCGCCAAATAAGACCGGGACACTGGCCAGGAGTCGGTGTTTCATTACACCCTGGAGTTCATGCGCATCCTGGGGCCGTACGTGCAGCACCTGGGCCCCGCTGGCCTCATGAAGTTGCAGGGCTACCTCCGCGACCACATCAACAACCGGGCTCAGAGCATCATCAAGGCCATCTTTGCCGCCCTCAAGCGCAGCGTGGCCCCCCCCCTGCACAGGCGCACCTGAAGGAGCTCCGGGACAAGGCCATTGCCAAGCTCCGGGGCGCTACATCCCTGCTCGACAACACTGCCTACAGCGCCACGGGCATCATGGCCTTCGCCTCCTCCATGTGCCTCACCGTCCTCACCTCCTTCGAGGTGCCCCGCTACGTGGCTGACAAGATCCTGGCCCTCAGCACCGCCCCGCCGGCGGACTTCAGCCAGCAGGACGCAGGGGCCATGATCTGGCTGGCGCAGCACCTCCGCCTGGCAGGGGCGTGCACAGACCCCGGCGACTCCACCCTCACGGCGACCTTCCTCCTCCAGGAGCTGTACCCCATCCTCGCCCGCCTGGCAGTGGTGGAGGACGCCACGCACAAGTGGCTTGACTCCTACCGCGCCCGGATGCACGAGGTCCACCGCTACGCCGCGATGGCCACCGCCGTGCCCCACCGTACCGCCACCACCTCCCACTCCACTCCCGCCAGCCGGTCGCTGCAGCCCGTCGCCGCAGCCGTCACCGCCCCGGCCCAGTATGCCCACCCCGTCGCGCCAACGGCCACGGTGGCCCCCAAGCCCACCCACCTCCGCCAGCAGGCCTTTTTTTCTGTGGAAAGGTTTACAGGTGAAGAGACGGGAGAGGACAGGCCAGCGGGACCTCAAAGCCCGACCAGCTCATCAGGCAAGCAACAACACCACAAAACGTCCAAACCCAGCGCCCCCCGGACTGCAAAAAGGGAACACGTAGAGAAGGAGAGGACCTGAAACCAAAAACCCACAGAACAGGGAGAAGAGAACAAGACACCAAGGGCAAGGGGAGTCTAAAACAAAAAAACAGAAGGGATCAGGGAAAGGGCAACGGAACGACAAAAGCCCCCCAACCCCCAACCTACCCTCCCGACCACGCAGAAGGCACCAACAGAACCCCAGCGGGCAGGCGCCGAGACAGGCGCCCACGACAGACACGCAGACGGGCCGCCCTAGAAGGCCACAAAGCCAGCAGCCCACCAGGCTCCAGCAGCCCCACAGACCAGCAACACGACCCCGCTCCCCAACCGCAACAGCGACCCCACCCTGTGCCCAGGAGGAGCACCCCGACGCAGGACAGACAGCCTGCCAAACCGCCCGACCAGCACAAAACCGACCCCCAGACACGCCACCCAGCACGCAGGGACACCGGCGACAGAAGCCAAAAAAACACCACCCGCGACCCTCAGCCCGCATGCCCGCCAGCAGCGACGCAGGGGTGGACGGACGAAGAGGCCCCAACCCCCAACCTACCGACCCAGACACGCAGAAGACATCCGGAACCACCACACCACCACCGGCTCGCCAGACGCCAGCAAGCGCAAGGCCAGCCCGAGGCCGCACCCGAGTCTGAAGGTGATGGCCGCTCCACAGACCAGCAAACGACCAAGACGCTCCTGACAGCTACGGCGACCCGAAACCACGCCCGGAAGGAGAACCCCAGCGAAAGGGCGGTCCCCACACACGACAACCGACTAACCAACCACCCGGCTGAAACCCAACCGGACCCCAGAAGCACCGCCCAGCACAAGCCCACACGAACCACGGAACACCCAACCCTCAGCCCTGCGCCACGATCCCCAGGGCCCTGACCCCCAACCCCGGTCGAGGCGCTCCTCACCGCCCACACCCTGCCAGTTGCGCCACATCCAGCTCCGCCTGCAGGGCAGCAGCTGCCTCCGCCAATGCCGCTCGTGCCGCTGTGGGTAGGGGCCCCTCCGGGGGCCCTTCAGCCCTGATGCGCCGCCACTGGTCCACATCCCCTCGCAGGTACGCCAGCAGCTCCGCCCGGCCCGCACTCGAGGCACACACCTGGTAGGAATCCCGCATCTGCCAGAGGGCATGGTGGCAGAGGCCCTCCTCCGGATCGGCCAGGGCGCCCGGCGGCTCAGGTGGCCCCCGCAGGGCGGCTAGCAGGGCCTGCCTGCGCCGCCCCACCAGAACGACACCATAGGTGTCACTGCCGCTGCTGCTTGCCCCGCCAGAGCTGGTACGGCGACGCTGGGGCTCCTGCGGGCCAGGCGACCTGTTGAGGAGCCCCACCCGCAGGCCGGAGCCGCCCGAGGGGCGGCCAGCGGGGCGTTTGGCAGCGGAGGAAACAGTCGGGGGGTCAGGAGACCGCCGTCCCAAGGGCGACGGGCGCGAGTCGACCTCCATCCGCTGCACACCTGCGGCAGCCCCATCCGGCCCGGCCGTCGTGCCTGGCAGGGGAGCCGAAGCGAGCTGGCCTGTGCCTGGTGGCCCGCTGCTCCCCAGTCCCCGTGGCGGGGGCCCAGCCTGCTGTTGCAGCCCACCCTGCGGCTGTGGCCTCCCCCCTTGTGGATATTGCTGCCGCCCACCCACGCGCCGCTGCTGCTGTGCCGATGGCTGTGGCCCGCCTGCTGCACCTCCAAGGGCTGTTCCTGTTGCGGGTTCCGCCCCTGCGGGACTGCGTCCCCGCCCCGCCGCCCGGTTGCCGCGCGCCGCGCTGCAATGGCTGAGGGTGGGCGAGGGGCCCCGGCGGATCCGGGCAGATGGCGGCCGCTGGCTGTGTGACGTCCCAGCCGAGTCCTGCTGTGGCGCTCGTCCCTGCTGCTGCTGTTGCTGCTGTTGCGCTCCCCGACGTGCTCGCCCGCCCCTGCAGCGCAGCCGCCCGGGCGCTGCCCGCTGGCGTGCTGGGGCCACCCTGAGTTGGCGGTGGCACCAGGTCGACGGGCTCCACGTGCTGCGACTCGAGCGCCAGAGCTGCCCCTGCGGCCCGCACGGGGACCCAAGGCCCGCCCGTGGGGTGGGCGAGCATGCCACCGCAGCCGCCTGGGCAGCAACGTCCCAGGGGCGGCAGCGGGCGTGCTCTGTGAGGGTGGCGTGCCAGCGCCGCCGGGCGGAAGGCTGGGGCGCCCCAGCGGCTGGGGGTCCAGACGGCCCAGCAAGATGCAGCAGTGTGGGCACACCCAGTCGTCCTCCGGCTTCTCCGCCAGGCCAGCGCAGTCCACGTGGCAGCCGGTGTTGCACCCTTCGCACAGCATCATGGGCGGTCCAGCGTGCACAGCCTCTTATCGCACATCTCGCAGGGTGTGCTGTGCCGGGCCTGGAAGCGTTGCGGCTGGATTGGGGGGTCGACCGCCTCCGTGTATGCGCGGAGGACAGCGGCCCGGCGCCTGCTGCGCGCCCGTTAGCGCCGCGAGGATGACGACCCGAGAGGCCCCACGCTCTCAACACGCAGGGGTTCGTGGCACCCCCGCACCAGGACATAGTCGCCGCGGCGGAAGGCAGACGGCTGCGCTGGCTGAGGCTGAGGTGGCTGCACTGTACCGCCCTGCACGGCTGCCGGCTGGGGAGGAGCGGGGGGCGGCGCACCGGGCGGCGCAGGCTGAGCTCCCCCCACACCCACCCTGTCCACGCGTGCCGGCTGTTGGGCTGGGCTGGGGTCTGGGCGCGGCTTGTAGACCACCAGACGCAGCGTCCCGTACTGGTAGCAGACCTGCCTCGGCAGCTGGACCAGGGCAGGGTCAACGCCAGCCCCCACGCGCTAAAAATACGCTCGTGCCAGTCCACCCCCCTGGAGCAAGGGAGGTCCCCTGCCAGACATCAGGCAGGGGAGCTCCCTGCAAGGCACCGCGGCAACTAAGCCACAAGTTACCGGTATTGAGGCATGAGAAGTGTCTCGCATATGCGTATGCAGTCGTTGTGGTGTGGTTTTGCTGGCGCCTGATCTCCCTGGGACCTCCCTGGGACGGTCCTGGTGCGTGTGACACTGCCACGTGCCGTGCCAGGCCTGGACCGCAGACCGTACTTCTCTCATGTACGGCGGAAAATGAACGTATTCCGTACATGTACGTATTCCGTATTTGTACGCGTACAACGTACTGTGCAGCCCAGCATGCAGCTGGCCCGTTCTGCCGCACGCCTGCAGGACGCTACAGCCGCACTCCCTGCCACTCTGCACGATGCAGAACCAGTCCTGGAGCCTGACTGGGCGGCGGGCGCCGATGGACTTGGCCGTTGATCCCCCTGACCCAGCAGCACAGCTTGGCACGGCACCCCAGCCCCAGCCCGCCCGTGGCCCCTGCTCCCCAGCACACCAACGGCCTGCCCCAGCCCGCAGCACATACAGCCACAGACACCCTCGCCCGTGCCCTAGCCATGCTGCCGCACATCAATACCCCAGCGGGTGTCTGCGAGACCCCCGACGACCACTTCGCTGCCAGCCTGAACGCCATGCTCCCAGACCCCGACACGTTCCAGGGCAGGAGGGCTGCAGCGCCACGCAGCACAATGGGCGTTCTATCTCAAGCACACCAGTCCGCATGGCAAGCTGACGCGTGAGCAGGCACGTCTACTGCGCATGATCACCGACGGCATTCGCTTCGATTTTGTTGACGTGCACGCAGCAGGCCAGGAGCACATGCCGGAGCGCAAATGCAAGCTGGAAGCCGCCGCCTCTCTCCTCAGCAAAGCCCGCTGCTCCACCACCCCCGCAGCCATGCTCAGCGGGAGCCGCCCCCAACCAGCCCACTTTCCCAATCACGCCAGCGCCCTAACGAACGCCGCCTTCGTCTCAGCCGAGATTTAAAAATGCCTGGCCCAAGGAGCTATGCGTGTGTGGGACTTTCCCCAACCGCCAACCGTCATCAACGGCCTTCTGGTCGTCACCCGCCCCGATTCCGGCAAGCAGCGGCTGTGCCTCAACCCCACCTACATCAACATGTTCATCAAATACAAGCCGCTGCACTATGAGAAGGTCTCAGACGCGGCTTCCTACGTCACCGCCGAGGACAAGAGCGGTTACTGGCACCTGGCCGTCCACCCCGACATGTACACCTACCTCGCGGTCCAGAGGCAGGGCGTCACCTACTACTACCCGGTGCTAGCGTTCGGCGTGGCCCCGGTGTGCCACATCTACACCAGCCTCAAACGTGAGTTGTTCAGGCCGTTGCGGGAGGCGGGTGTGCGCATGTATGTCGCTCCTGATTTATGACCAGATGGGGGCCGCACCCTCGCTCCCGGCAGCCAAGTTCCAATGCCAGCTTGTCGTCACAGTAATGGCCGCACTCGGTTTCACACTCAGTTGGGGCAAGTGCCAGCTGCTACCCCAGCAACAGGCGCGTTTCCTGGGCTTCACAGTCGATGCAGCAGCACAGGCGTTCCGAGGGTCGCAGGACAAGGTGGAGGCTTTCGCTACCCTATTGGCCCAGCTGCAGGAGCAGCTCCAGCCTCGCTGGTGTGTACCACTTCACCGGTGTTTTCGTTTAGTAGTGCCCGGAGGCCTCGCTCCTGCCCTCCATTGTGGAAGATGGCCTTGTGGCCCCACCTGGCGTTTGTGGCGAACGCTCAGGCCAGGTCACCATGCGACAGGCGGCCCAAGTGGCGGGTAAGATCATGTCCATGTCCATTGCAGTCTCCTGCTCACCCCTCCACGCCCGGCTGATGGCCCAGGCGCTGGTGGGCCTCACCACGTGGGAAGACGCCGTAGGCAGCCCACACGAACTGCTGCAGCAAGCACAGTTGTTCCTGGCCCTCTTGCGGGCTAAGAACGGCCGCACCTGGTGGGCGCCGCAGTCTGCAGCAGCAGTGCGGGTAGTGGGCGACGCTTCAGAGAGTGCCTCTGCAGCCTTCCTGCCGGACGGGCAGCTGGGCGGCAGCACCATGTGGGTCCCGTTCATGGTGGAGGAGCTCACTTGGGCAGCGTCCGGCACCTTCGTTCTCCAGCACGGAGCGTGAGCTGACAGCCATCCTCCATGCAGGTGGTCTCGTACCCCCGGGACGCACCGCTCCAGCAGCAGGCCGACGCGCTGTCTAAGTACGAGGACGCATCTCAGTGGAGCCTGGCGCCGCACGAGTACCAGCGTATTTGGCAGCACCCAGCGTGGCCCTCGCGCCTGATTGCACCTAAAGTTGACTGCTTCGCAGACGCTCACAACGCTAA
This sequence comes from Chlamydomonas sp. KOR1, assembly GCA_036984285.1. Taxonomy (NCBI): domain Eukaryota; kingdom Viridiplantae; phylum Chlorophyta; class Chlorophyceae; order Chlamydomonadales; family Chlamydomonadaceae; genus Chlamydomonas; species Chlamydomonas sp. KOR1. Next base: position 237,991 of record BQMZ01000268.1, on the reverse strand, counting down.
GGCGGCAGCGTTATACTCCTGCCACTGGTCACCCGGCTGTGCGGGCGTCAATGGCCTAGCGCAGGACTGGCGGTCCCAGCCAAACACGCGACAGCTGCTGTACATCTTTCCCCCCTTCGCGCTCGTGGGCGCCACCGTCAGCAAAATCCTGCGGGAGAGGCCCACCTGCGTGCTGGTGCTCCCGGTATGGTCCGCCTGGAGGTGCGCGCTCCTGCTGCAGCTGCCCATCAGGGCACGCTGGCCTGTGGACCCACACGACGGCGCCCTGGTCCCAGGGCCCATGGTGCCTGCGCGGCTGCAGCGGTCGAACCCGTTCCGCCACAAGCTCCAAATCCTTCTGGTCTGGTGGTCATGACCCGTAAGTGCCTCTCCCCAGCGGCATCACCCATCCATCGTGCACACCGCCCTTTGCCTCCCCGTGTCTTACCTCTCACACACAGGCCACGCGTCCCGCCCAACCACCTGTCAGCCAACCCACTCTGAACCCTTTCCATGCCTGATACTCTGGCCCACAGGACCCCCAGACTTGCCGAAACATCTTCTTCCGGCACAGGCTCCATCATCAGCAGCTGCGTTTCCACCTGCGCGTGGTTGTGGTCGGGGCGCGCTACAACACCCAGCCGGGAGCAACGCTCGTCACCGTGCTCCAAGTTGCGGAGCAGCACGGACCCCCACACGCGCCGGTTTGGGCGAGTTATACGGTACAGCGCATTTCGAGGGCCCGGACCCGAACGGCATCATCATCAGCGAGTGGGCAATCCCGCCCGAAGGACAGCAGCAGCAGCCAGGCTGGGGGCAGTTCCCCGCCACATGGCACCAACTCAACGCCGCAGCAGGAGCCGAGCTGGAGGCCTCACTGCTGCCCGGATACGCTGTGCTGGAGGCGGACTTCTGGGCAGTGGAGCAGCCAGCGCTACAACAGCAAAGTCAGGTTGACTCAACAGCGTCCAGCAGCAGCCGTGCTTCGGCATAATCACGGACATGGTCCGCATAGGTGTCACTAGGGCGTACGTGCGGCAGGCTGGTTCTCCTTGCAACGGACAGTTTGTTGGCAGCGGGACGCCGAGTCTCGTGTTCATGGTACCCATGCAGTTGCACGGTCGTACGGCAGACGTGGTTTAGGTGGCGCACAGCATGGCTTAGCCGTGTAGGCACAGGGTGCTCACGACGCTGATCTATCAGGCGCATCCCACGCATAGCAAGTCACACGGCGAGACACCAGCGAGCGCTAATCGCTCAGACTGCACTTTGTCCCAAGCTGGCCGGCTCTGCCTTAGCGTCAAGCGCTGTAATGATCTGGGGCGAGGTGGCTCCGCTATCATGTCCTGGGTGGCTTATCAACCCTAGCTAATCACAGATACAGCGTTAGCCACCTCGCATGGCCGGGAAGTAAGGCCACATACTCATAGCGCTTGTACGGCTCGCCCACTTCCACTTCAGCACTGAGGAGAGCGATAGACTTGGCTGACGGCAATACAAAACTGTGAGATACCATACTGGTAAAAGTGGCAGGCAGCTGGCGACGTTGCAGGGTCGCTGATATCATAAGGGCCGGCCGCACGCGAAATACAGCAACGCTCGCACATGGCCAACCATTTGTGTACAGCATAGTCATAAATGCAACGCCTGGTGTCAGGCCGCATGGCGCCTAGTGGGGTAATTGAAAGCTGGGCCCTTGCCGAGCCCTGGTTCACTCCGGGCCCGAACCGCACGCTTCTGTGCTACCAGCCAAGTGGGGGCCCCGGCACCACTACTGAAATCATATGTTTTGCTCAAAGCCAATGGCTCCCTTCCAGGCCGCCTGGAAGGGAGCACACGAACACCTGCACGAACACTTTGTCATTTGCTGTGACATATTGCAAATATGAGAGAGCAATCCACGCATATGAATTTGTTAGTTGATGTCAGAGCCGATCAGAGCCGATCTGCTGAAGCTCTGCTTGCGCTTCTCATGGCACTGCAGATGGTGCATTGTGCATCAGCATGCGTCCTGCATCTCGTCATACTTTGGCCACACGGACCGCCAGTCGTTGTACAGCAACAAGCTGCTACAGCTGTGGCTGCTGAATGACCAGGGCTCACATGTGCAGGCGTCTGCCCGTTGCCTGTGTCTGTGTGCACCCCCACTGCAGCGCCATCGAGGCCGTGTCCATGCAGTTCAGCCACGTCCTGGCTGTCGGGCTGACTGCAAGTGCTGCATGGCCCGCTGCGCCGCCTTGCGGCTGGTGGCAAGTGCCGCCGGCCTGGGCAGCGGCATGGCAACGTTCCTGATGCTGCCACTGGCGAACGCGAGGGGGCTGCTGGAATCGCTCGTGCCGCTGGCATCGAAGCCAACCACTAAGGTAAGAGAACACAGCGTGTGACGTACAGTAATGTGCCAGCTTCCTGCACGCCCCTAGGGCAATCGCTTTAGGGATAGGGAGACGGAGGGAGGGAGGGAGACGGAACCCCTGCCCAGCGCTTCCAGCAAGTGCAACCTCACGTGCCACAGGCCAGGATTGAACCCTGTACCGTATCTCAATTGCACTTCATCGATTCCCACTATGGTTTTTCTAAACCGTACGTAACAACCCGTAGCGTACCAACCTGCAGGCATTCACTTCTTCACTGCTGCTGTGGGTGGTGCGGGACATGTGGCTGCAGGTGCTGGCGGGCTGGCTGCCCATTGCAGGTGCGAGCCAGCGCTTTCTTGCCTCCTTACCACCCAAGGACCCGTCCGTGGCAGAGCCCTGACCTGACTCACGGCGCCTGGCGTACCCAACTTGTGTATGTAAAAAGCTGCAAAGCCGGCTTTGCACCAATGTGCACCAACACTACCAGCATTTGGAGTGTGGCAACGACATTGCCATGATGCTTTCATGCTGCAGGAGGTGCCACAGACGCCGCCCGCTTGGAGGCTGAGCTGCTGGCCAGTGCCTCCAACATGCGGCTGCTAACTGCCATTGGGTGCGACGCAGAGCAGGCCAAGTGCACAGCCCGGGAGCTGCAGGTGCGCAGTTGCAGCACACACACAAATTCTGTTGTAACACATGACTAAGCACGTCAGAGGTAGCAAGGCATTGCGAGGGAGGGCTGTACACGACGCAGGTCTTTTCAGCAACCATGCGCTGAGCCATGTGCTGAGCGCTTCTGCTGGTTAGCCACGACATGACCGGGGCAGGGGTGAGGGTCTTGTCAGGGGTAGGAGGGGTCTCCACACGAAGTGTGGCACGTGGGCAGCAGTGTCATGCCTGGACCCTGGAGTGGCTGGTAGGTGGCTTGGTCGGAGGCTGGAAGCATGGTGCCACCGTATTTTTCGCGCAGTACGCCAAAAACGCGCGTATTCCGTACATGTACGTATCCCGTACATGTACGCGTACAACGTACAGTGCAGCCCAGCATGGTGGTACTCTGTTGCCTCTATCTTGCCACCTCAGCATTCACTTCTTTTCATCTGCCGGTCTTGCTCCATGTGCCGCTAGGGCCATGCCGAGGCAGGTGCATGTCTCACAGCGGGTGGCCCTGCAGTGCTTGTACAGCAAATGGGCGACCTGCTGCTGCGACTGGAAGCTCGTGCAGAAGCCACGGTACAGCCTGCGTCTGCCCTGCGGCTTCTGAGGGCGCACGCTGCTGGTGGCACGCTAGATCTCCTGGAGCGGGCACACCTGCGCCGGGGGGCGGGGCTGTTGTCGACGCCCCCAAACGCCTCAGAGCCGCCACCTGGGCCCAACCTCTGTGCTCCTGGCAGCCACCTGGTTGCCACCCAGCTGTACGCCATACAGTCCGCCCTGCATGTACTGGAGCACGCCGTAAGGACCGGCACAGCTGCCGTACAGGCGGCAGCGGCTGACGCGCTGAGGGCGCACGCTGCTGGTGGCACGCTAGATCTCCTGGAGCGGGCACACCTGCGCCGGGCGGCGGGGCTGTTGTCGGCAACAGTGCATGTGCTGTCCGTGCTGCTCACTGCCCTGTCCGTGGCGCTGGCGCTGCAAGATAGAGCCACTGCCGTCGACGGGTGACTCGGAGACGGACCAAGCGGCCGCCGCTGCAGCAGCGGCGGGACGGTTGCAGCTCCAGAGCCACGGCTTCGTTGATGATGCACTGCTCAAGGCGCACGTAACTCAAGCAAGGCGCACGTTCCTCTCGCTGTAACCATTCGCTTCACTTGTGCTGATAGAAATCTGAATATGTTTGAGCGTAATTCGACAACTGTATGCTAATCAAACCGGCACACGTAGCCTCGGTCCCGTGGCGCGCCTGGTTCCGCGCATTGGAAAGCTGCCCCGCCGCCTTCCGGTGCGCGTTCCGCTACGCGCGAACACAAGCAAAAAGGTATGCATGCCCAGCACCTCTGCAAGTAACTCGTTGCTAGTCAGGGTTGTCCAGTTTGTCGAGGTTGTCCCATTTGTTTGCCGATCCCCTGTCGCACCTGAACCTAGGAAGCACGCTCTGGTCCACTTGTTTCAGCACCAATTTGTCGGTCTCTGTGGACCAATTTTGACCCCTGTGGACTTCAGGAAGGTGACTCTCGCCGCTATGAGTGGGAGGACCCCGTGCTAAAAGACATACACGATTATCGCGTCCGCCTTGTCGTTACAAAGGAGACACTTTCGACGCCCGACGGCGACTTGCTGCGGTACGTCGCCAACGAGGTCTACCACCAGCTCCTACGCAGCAAGGCCGGTAGACCTAAGCGACCCAGTGAGATTTGGTTTCGTTACATCATGGAAGTCATGCAGAAGCAGAACAGCTGGTTCAATGAGCGAGGCATTGGGTTGCCGGAAATGGCCATGCTCGCCAAAGTGTTGGACGAACAGGACACGTGCTCGGAAGCGGCGCACAACGCAGCGCCGCGGCCTGATCCGGAAGTCGTGGACAAGCTGGTGCGCAGGCTCGGCGAGGAGTGGATGAGGCTGTGGAGGGAGGTCCGCCCCTCGGACTAAGCAAGTAAGCACTGGGCAGCAGCATTATTGTAGCTGTGGATGTATCTTAGTGCCCTGAACATCACACCATACCGACTGATGTAGTTGCAACAATAGGCAGGAATCCTGTGACAGTTGCGACGTTATTAGGCAGGAACCGCATGGCAGTTGTGACAGTAGGCACTGCTGCCCGACATGTGTTTGCTGCACCAACCGCTGCTGCTCTGTCTTCCGGCAGGTGGCGTCGCTCTGGATGGCCTGCCGGCTACACCCCCATGCAGCACATCGTCGCCCTGCAGTCCCTGCTGCTGCTGAACAAGCAGAGGAGGCAGCAGGCCGGGCTGCCGCAAACAGACGTAGCCCCCTAAGGGTTGGCAGCAGGGCAGGCAGTGTTCGACAGTGGCATACCTTGGGGGTTAGGGGGGCCCACAAAGCTTCGTACAACTCTGTACGGACAAAAATGCGTTACGCAGCTGGCTTTCGGCGCTAGGACCGTTCTCCCTGGGGACCCTGGCTGGTCCTTTCGGGCCCACCCAAAAGGCTGCGTGCTAGGCTTTAGGGCAAAACCGTCAACTGACCCCAAACTTTCGGCGCATATCAAGGCTGTCAAACCCTGAGGGCAGGGGATTCCTTTGACAGCGTAGGGTTGAAAGCGTGGTAGCAGCAGTAATGGGGAACCAGCCTTGGTTTGTTTGACTTGATGCCGTGGATAGAGAGGCAGCCACACAGCCGGCTGCATGGGTTTCAGGTGGATCGTGGCAACCAGCATAAGCCATGCTTGGGAGTCGCCCGCTTTGTGGTATGGCAACGTGCAGCACTTCCTTGCTTGCCTGAGCCAGGGGTTGCGGACGAGCAGACCGGCAGGGCACGGCAACTAGATGCAAGTGACTGCTAGCTATGATAAGATGTGCCGTATTACCAGTGGCAGTTGGGCTATGGTTGGGAAGTCATGGCACGCAGCTGGTGCGTGGCAAAAGAGTCGGGTAGCAGTGATATTGTACGGCACATGGGAGGCCGGTGCCAGGCCCTTAATTGAATGACAGCTTCACTTTGTGTGTAGTATTTCTGGCAGGCTGAGAGCATCTGGTGCTGACAGCAATGAAGCAGGTTGCAGAGTTGGTAGGTGGGGCCGCTGCAAGTGTTGATCCAGGGCTCTAGGCCGCGCACTTGGGTCCCAGCAGGGGTGCAATCTTGAGAAGGGTAAGGGAGCGGCAATAGCTTCACACGTGTCGTTACACGTCTTCCCAAGACCAGGAGATCACGTTCGCGCCTAGTCGTGAGGTAGCAAGTTACCCTACCATCCAAAGGCACGGATAAACCCTCTTTAACACGACTTAGTGTTAGCGTAACACCAAATCTTAGTTTTAAGAGGGAAGGTCGGGCTGCACCGGTGTTATCTTAGCTCTAAACCAGTGCCGAGTCCTCCGTTTTACGCTCAGGCAGCCCCCACCAGCGTTAGGCCGGCGTTAGAGTGTTACTGGTGGCTTAGCTTGCGCGTGTTAGCTTTAGTGGCCACCGGGGCCTCGACTGTTTTAGGTTTGGACTTGGTTTTAGGCACTGGGGACGGGGTGGGGTGGTTTTAGACCAAGTGTTAGGCACCGGGGACGAACTTAGAGCAGGGGAGACCTGTCCAGCACTGGTGCGCGCTGGCTGTGCCCCTGTCCCCTTGACGTGCATGCTCGCTGGTATGCAACGCCATGGTAGTGCCCGTCTTTTCGTACGGTGCCCGTCTTTTCGTACGGTACCCACCTTGGTAACTATGGGCACGGCGTTGGCAGTGGACCGAGTGCGGCAGGCACGAAGGAAGGTAAGTGCATGCAGGTGGTCCTCGGTCCGCGTGCAGTATGCTCGGCCAGTGCCAGCAAACCGTGGTTACAAGAGCCGTAACCAAGCGTAACAGGTGTAGGATGGGCGTTACTGTAGCTGTAGCCCATCTGCGGTGACGGCATGTAGCCTGCCTGCACGAGGGAGAACCCAGCCCAACCAACATCATTGGCCCACACACTTGCACTGCTGGCAGCCGGCCGCCCTTGCCATGCATGCTCGCTGCTAGGCAGTAGTGCAAGGTAAAGCATGCTTGGCATGCGGGGCAAATCCGCACCTGGCAAGCTCTTGACGACGGCAGCGCAAGATGGCGCCCAAGCCACGCCCATGCGCAGACAGATACGCTACTGCAGTAACTGGCATCGTTCAGTCAGAGTCATGGACTGAACACTGCTTCAGGGTTTAACATAGCAGCAAGTACAATGACTACCCCCACACACACAGCCGCCCATGCGTGCTGGTATTGCTGCACCCGCAATGCAGAGCACCGTCAGCACGCAGTCTAGCAGAGCACTGGCCGCACGGCGCCTAAAAGCTATCGTACCCTGCCTTCCTACCGCCAGGACCCTCCTGGCTACCTCGCCAGCCAAACGACAGCACGCAGCGCCGCAGCCTTGCTTGAGCGTCAAAGTCCATGTCGGTCTCACAGACATCATTTCAGCCCCCTTTAAAGCAGGTCGCTGGTCAAGTTCAAGAGCTGTACCCTGTACGGTGAGGTTTGCATACATGCCACTGTGTTCCCCCATCTACCCCCACGCCCGTCACCCAAAGCAGCCAGGCCACAACCTTTACCCATAGAACAGATAGCACAGAATCTGCCACCTCAATGTCGTACCACCATACTTGTTCTCAGCGCTCCGCCCAAGTCAAACCACTGCCATTATAACCCCTCATCCAGTCACCAACAGTACCTGCACACCAACCACTACCACTGCGGTCTTCACCCTCACCCACATCACCCTCACCTGCTGCTGCTGCCCTCCCCATGGCCCGTGGTGCGCCCTGTGGTGCGGATTGGACACAAAGCTCCGGAACCCAGCCCCCATGGTGGTCACCTTACTTGCTAGGCGTGCTGGGTCGCACGCTGCCCTAAAGACCGAACGGTGCCACCGCCCCGTGGCCCCCCACAACCGCAGGGACAGCCCTGCTTAGTACAGAGGCCGAAGCCCACGCTTGCCCAGGTGGGCGTGGTGGCGGGAAGAGAGCGGCCGGAATGCGCGGCTGCGCAGCACGTGGAGCAGCGCCACCAGCACGGTTCCCACGCGGGAACGTGTACTGGCCTTCCCCACGGCGGCGGCTGTCGTGCTCCCACGGTCTGTGCGGAGCGGGTGCACATAAGGGGACTTAAAGCAGCCAGTCGAGCTGGTCTCCACACCCGCCCCGCTCACATCCCAACATTCGATCTTCTGCTCCCGGCAGAAATCGTTCATCTTGTCTAGGTCGTTAGGGTCGGAGGTGACGGACGAAGCGGCCGTAGAGAACCGGCAGCAGCTGCTTGCCCTTGAGCTGCGCCAAGGGAGAGTGGGGAGGCACCTCCACCTCCAGCATACCCCTGCAGGAGGGCGACACCTTGGTGAGAAGGCTGCAGCCAGGAGCAAGTGGCTTGCTTCCCAGAGCAAAGGCAGGGTGCTTGCTGACACAGCTTTTTAGGCGTTACTCCTGCATACCAGGTCGGCGTGCCTGCCCTACTTTCTCTACCCTTCCGAGTCACACCCTGCCTTGTTCGCCCACAGCCTTGCCTGCCCTGTCTTAACAGTCGGCGTCTGAGCCCCCAGACCTAAAGCTCAGCTTCCGCCCAGCTTCTCCAACTACAGCCGTGCGGACAGCCCCTGTCGTTAGGCCGCCCTCACTCCCGCACAACTCCCGCCAGCAGGTGAGACAACTGCGTCGGACGTGCTGTCCCTTTGCATCGCACAGCACCCTGCCCCCTTTGCTAGCTTGCACTTGTCTGCTTTCCTTTCCCTTTGCGCATCGTGAATGGGCGTCTGCCGATGTGATCTTACTTGCCTTGGTGCGTGCAGGCAAGCTGGGCTGCACAGTACGTTGTACGCGTACAAATACGAAGTACGTACATGTACGGAATACGTTCATTTTCTGCCGTACATGAGAGAAATACGGTCTGCGGTCCAGGCCAGGCACGGCACGTGCAGGCACGTGGCAGTGTCACACGCACCAGGACTGTCCCAGGGAGATCAGGGTTTAGGGTTTAAACCCTAAACCCTAAAAAATAAGGGAGATCAGGCGCCAGCAAAACCACACCACAACGGCTGCATACGCATATGCGAGACACTTCTCATGCCTCAATATCTTGTGGCTTAGTTGCCGCGGTGCCTTGCAGGGAGCTCCCCTGATGTCTGGCAGCACACGGGAGGGGACCTCCCTTGCTCCAGGGGGGTGGACTGGCACGAGCGTATTTTTAGCGTATTTGAGCGTATTTTGCGAACAGACCCCCGTATTTTACGTATTTCTTAAAATACGTTCATTTTAGAGCGTACAGTGCAGCCCAGCAGGCAAGATCGCAGCAAGCCCCTCCGTCCCCTGTGCTCAGCGCCTGGGCCGGGAGCTACGCAGGTACCCGCCTGGAAGGGGCGCGTTCAGTTCTTATCTTTGCACGCAAATGTACAACCGTACCTGATCTCGGACATCTTGATGGTAAAGGAGTAGGCAGCCTCCGAGTTCAGCATACCGTACTGCTACGCACAATTGGTGACACCGAATTGGTGATAGTCACCAATCTGGTAGCAGGGCGTAATGCCGTGTGCACAAACTGTCAGGTGCCTCCAGGGCACTGCTCCGTGCAACAACCACTATCTGACACGTCAGGGGGGTTGCTATGGGTACCTGGAACGCGTTGGCACACGAGTGCCAGGCCATGGGGCATTCTGCAGCTAGCGATTTGGGGTTGCCATAGCCATCACCACTTCGTGTCACCAATTAATATCAAAGGCTTGTTTGGCCTGTCACCAATCCGAAATCACCAATCGTGCGTGCTGATACGGTAGTCTTGGCTTCAATGATGGCGGCGCAGGTGTTGGCCATGGCAACGGCACGGCATCCACCTCCACCTGCCGGTGTGGCAACATGCCAGCAGGCGTCAACCAAAGCAGAACCGAGTACAGGCTTTATGCTGCGCGTGAGTACTGGTGGCAGCTATAGGTTTGTGGCGGGCGCGGTATACTACCGGTAGGTCCGGCTGGCAGTTGTTCGGTTGGGCGGGTGAGCATGCACTTGCTTATTATCTTGCCCGGCAGCCCCAGCTCACGGCTTCTGTCCTCTGCTTGTCACCCCCGATACCCAGCCATCCCCCCTCACAGGCATCATGTCACACTTGCAAAGACATCGTTATCCCAGGTCAACCCACCTTGTGGCCACCGACCCGCAGATGCCTGACACACAGCGGTTTGGCCTCCGGGTAGCCGTTATCCTTCAGCCAGGTGACGCCGAGCTTGTTCAGTACCGCCTGCTGGTCCGCCTCCACATAGTACTCCTGCCAGTCTTGCACGGCGTCCACCTGTGCAATTCATTTAGGGAGCAACAGGTTTTGAGTGGAAGCGCCAGGGGTTGCACATACAACCTACCGCCTTTCCTCCACCAGCCGCCGCAACTAACGCTCTACGTACCGTCTTGCTTCCCTTGCAAGCCTGCGCTGCCTCCTTGCCCGCCGCCCATGCCGCCAACACTTTCCATGCCTGCCGTTGTCCCCTACCATCCAAGTGCATGCATAAAACCAGTTTAAGTGTGCCTTATCTTAGCGTAACACCAAATCTCAGCGTTAAGATGGGAGGGGAGGGGTGCCCCGGTGTAATCTTACTCTAAAGCACTGCCGGGTCCCCAGCGTTAGTGTGAGGCACCCCTTGGCAGCTTTAGAATGGTATTAGTGAGCCACAGGTGCTTTAGCTGTGCCTTTAGTGTTAGGAGGGCTTGGACCCGTCCTGGGGTACGGTGTTACCTTCAGACTTAAGCACTGCGTGCTGGATTTAAGGCAGGGGAGACCCACGCTGCCGTGTGTGCTATGCTCCTTCCGCTGTGGGTCTGTATTCCGTGGCGGGGCACCTGCCTGAGGTCGACCCTGGGACCTTGGCGTATGACGTTCACATATTTTAATGCTTATGGGGGGCACGGCGTCCAGGTTGGTCCAAGGCGACCGAGCCAGTCACCTTATCGCCACCAGGGGACATTCCCTCTGGTGTCCTGTCCCGCCACCGTTGCGTGCTGCAGGAGGAACATCAGGTGAAAACACCCAATAGCACCGCTGTCGATGAGCGTATCCAGGCGCATCTTCAATGGGTATGTGGGTTCCGCAGCACCCAAATAGTGACCTTCCTGGAGCAGCACAGACTGCGGGCAGCCAGAAGGCTCAAGTGAGCGTGCAGGGGCTAGCCGGCAGCGCCCATGCACACAATTGATACAGTGCCTGTAACCTGTCATTACAAGCCCGTTACAAGCATTGTAACGTGCTTGTGCATCCTGGACGCACCCCTCAACACTGCTGCACCGACAGGGAAGCTCTTTACCGCAACACTGGTCCCCCCCAAGGGTACATGTACGTCTGGCTGCATCACACAGGTCCGCAGCACGGCACCCCGCATATATATATGGCCGGTCAGGGAAGCATGATGACGGCAGGGTCTGGACGAGTGATGTGCATGGCATCGTCCTGCAGGTGAGATGCGGCAGGAAGGTACAAAGGGAAATGCCACCGAGGCAACCTGTTCGTGATCAAATGAAGCTCTGGAGTTACAGCACATGTAACCTTGGACACAGGGCTGAACGGAGCCGTTACTGTACTTGTAACCCAATTGTAACCCACTCAGCGGTCAGAGCCAAATGGGATGCGCACAGGGTGGGTGCCCGTCCTGGGGTGTCTTTGGTGCATGCCAGGCAATGCACGTACGACCAGGGCTACTACCTACCAGGCAGCGAATTGCAACGCCACTATTGCCACTATTTGTACCTTGTACTTCCATACATACTTTGAACCATGGACTCGAAGTCGCGCAAGCGTGCAGCTCCCGTGCAGGTCCGCAGCCGGTAAACACAGAAACGCCCTTTCTCTAACAACAATCAGTTGACATATGGTACCTTGGTGTTGAGATTATCACATCGTTACTGCAGGAGGCCGGTCAAAAAGAACACGTGCAAGCGCCGACGCGCAAGCCCCGATGGATCTGCCGCAGCTTCGGCCGCTGGCAACGTCGTCGCGGAGCCGCAGCGGGACCAGGTGGTCCCCGAGAGCATGGACCACGACCGTATGTGGTAAGTTCCAGCTTCACGCGGCAGGAAAGGGCGTAATTGCCACGGGCATGTTTGCAATCGCCGCGATGACACACTGCGCTACCCGCCCCTATCGTCGCAGGAATGTTGACCCGTACAAGAGGGTGAAGGCTGTGGTGTACATGGAGGGCGTGCCTGTCCAGGTTCTCTACGGCGGCGAGAACGACGGCTACATCAGTGGCCTCAAGGCCTTCACCGCGCCCGCCGCACGGGGCAAGATGGCCCGCCTGTTTGGCGTCAGCAGAACGAGGCCTGCAAGTGACCAACCCGGCTTGCTGCCCCTCCCTGCTTGGGCCGGTTGGCGCTGCGCGTTGCCAGTGGTACAGGGGTCTCACTGCCCCCTGCACCGCAGCCAGCGGCGGGTCTCAATCCCCACCGCTCGGTCCATGGCTTATTGCGCTGCCCTGCTTGGGCCGGATGGTGCTGCGCGTTGCCAGTGGTGCAGGGGTCTCACTCCCCCCTGCACCGCAGCCAGCGGCGGGTCTCAATCCCCACCGCTCGGTCCATGGCTTATTGCTCCGCCCTGCTTGGGCCGGATGGTGCTGCGCGTTGCCAGTGGTGCAGGGGTCTCACTCCCCTGCACGCAGCCAGCGGCGGGTCTCAATCCCCACCGCTCGGTCCATGGCTTATTGCGCTGCCCTGCTTGGGCCGGATGGTGCTGCGCGTTGCCAGTGGTGCAGGGGTCTCACTGCCCCCTGCACCGCAGCCAGCGGCGGGTCTCAATCCCCACCGCTCGGTCCATGGCATATTGCGCTGCCCTGCTTGGGCCGGATGGTGCTGCGCGTTGCCAGTGGTGCAGGGGTCTCACTCCCCCTGCACGCAGCCAGCGGCGGGTCTCAATCCCCACCGCTCGGTCCATGGCATATTGCGCTGCCCTGCTTGGGCGGATGGTGCTGCGCGTTGCCAGTGGTGCAGGGGTCTCACTGCCCCCTGCACCACAGCCAGTGGCGGGTCTCAATCCCCACCGCTCGGTCCATGGCATATTGCACTGCCCTGCTTGGGCCGGATGGTGCTGCGCGTTGCCAGTGGTGCAGGGGTCTCACTGCCCCCTGCACCGCAGCCAGCGGCGGGTCTCAATCCCCACCGCTCGGTCCATGGCTTATTGCGCTGCCCTGCTTGGGCCGGATGGTGCTGCGCGTTGCCAGTGGTGCAGGGGTCTCACTCCCCCCTGCACCGCAGCCAGCGGCGGGTCTCAATCCCCACCGCTCGGTCCATGGCATATTGCTCCGCCCTGCTTGGGCCGGTTGGTGCTGCACGTTGCCAGTAATGCAGGGGTCTCATTACAGCGTGTTTAGAGGGATGCATGGGTTAGAGGGATGAATGGGTTGGACAAGGTGCATGACTTGAGGGCTTGCTAGCAGGGCATGGGCCTTTATTTTGCATGGGACGTACGGCATGGTGGTATGTCTAGGAGCACTGCAGCAGCTCTGGGGTGCTGGATGTGTGGAGCCAGGCTGGCGGCTGCGGCTGCGCCTGGGGCTTGGGCTTGTGGTGGCGCTGGCATTTAATAATGCGCCTACATGCACCTGCATGTGCTGTGTCAAGCCTGGTCCTTCTGGGTTCTATATTGTGCTCCAGTGTTGTGTCTGCAAACGCCCTTGGGTGGCCGGCCGCTGTGTTTTGTGATTATGAGACTCTTGCTCTTGCTAACAGGTTGTAGCAGCACGACTAAGCAGCGCACCACGACTGAGCAGAGCACCCTTGCTTGATCACCCTTTTGTACAACAACGTTGCAGGCCTCCCACCCTAGTACACGCACCCTGCGGTGGTGCAGGGGACGGTGCACGGCAGGCGCTGACGAGATGCCATGCCACGTGCCTTGCCAGCCGCCTGCCCATGCACCCTACCGTGCAGAGCTTAGTGAATATGCAGCAATGCCTTCGTACTAACGTTATAATGCGCGGTCATGTTCAGGCTCTTGTGCCATGGCGCTGTTGCACTGCGAACTTCAGCAAAACGTTTACCCATGGCGCGTACATGCTTGTCACACAAGCATTGTGCGTATGTTAAGCATATTGTATATTATGACGCCTAGGGGACGCTTAGCAGCAACCGCAGAAAGCAGAGGTGCGCGCGGCGTCCAGGTTGGCCCAAAGGCAACCGAGCCAGTCGCATTTTAGCAACCAGGGGAGTCCTCTCCTGTCCCGCCACGGCTGCGTGCAATAGGAGCAAGGTTGGGTGCAAGCACCCGATTGTACAGGCGCTACTGATCTTTCTTGACGGCATCTTCATTGGGTTTGTGCGTTCTGCAGCACCCCAACACGGACCTGGAGCAGCACAGACTGCAGGCAGCCAGGGGGCCCAAGCGGGCGTGCAGGGCACGGCCAGCCAACAGCACGCATGCAAACCGTGGCTACAGTGCCTATAACCTGTTGTTACAGGTCGTTACAAGCACTGTAACGTGTTTGTGCGTGCCGTACGCGCTCCTCAGCGCTGCTGCACCGACGGGGAAGCTCTTTGCGCAACACTGGTGCCCCAGGAGGGTGCATGAACGCCTGGTGGTCATGACGGTGGTAGCTTCAGCTGCATAGCAACGTAGCTCCTGATTCAGTCTTTACATGATACTTCCCTCAAGTGTCTTCTCCACGTGGGGCAGCTAGCGCTGCCATACGAGCCCTGCTCGGTATGGCATACATCCTCGAGTGGGGCTCCTCCCCGCCACACAGAGGAATGCCACATGTTCCTGAACGTAGGAAGCTTAGAAATAAGGTTACAGCACGCGTAACCTTACATACAGGGCCGAAAGGAACCGTTACTGTACTTGTAACCCACTCAGCAGCACCTGTATGGTGCTGCGGGGTAGTACACGACGCGCGGTGGTGCAGGGGCGGTGCACGGCGGCGCTGACGAGATGCCATGCCACGTGCCTTGCCAGCCGCCTGCCCATGCACCCTACCGTGCAGAGCTTAATGAATATGCAGCAATGCCTTCGTACTAACGTTATAATGCGCGGTCATGTTCAGGCTCTTGTGCCATGGCGCTGTTGCACTGCGAACTTCAGCAAAACGTTTACCCATGGCGTACATGCTTGTCACACAAGCATTGTGCGTATGTTAAGCATATTGTATATTATGACGCCTAGGGGACGCTTAGCAGCAACCGCAGAAAGCAGAGGTGCGCGGCGTCCAGGTTGGCCCAAAGGCGACCGAGCCAGTCGCCTTTAGCAACCAGGGGAGTCCTCTCCTGTCCCGCCACGGCTGCGTGCAATAGGAGCAAGGTTGGGTGCAAGCACCCGATTGTACAGGCGCTACTGATCTTTCTTGACGGCATCTTCATTGGGTTTGTGCGTTCTGCAGCACCCCAACACGGACCTGGAGCAGCACAGACTGCAGGCAGCCAGGGGCCCAGCTGGCGTGCAGGGCACGGCCAGCCAACAGCACGCATGCAAACCGTGGTTACAGTGCCTATAACCTGTTGTTACAGGTCGTTACAAGCACTGTAACGTGTTTGTGCGTGCCGTGCGCGCTCCTCAGCGCTGCTGCACCGACGGGGAGGCTCTTTGCGCAACACTGGTGCCCCAGGAGGGTGCATGAACGCCTGGTGGTCATGACGGTGGTAGCTTCAGCTGCATAGCAACGTAGCTCCTGATTCAGTCTTTACATGATACTTCCCTCAAGTGTCTTCTCCACGTGGGGCAGCTAGCGCTGCCATACGAGCCCTGCTCGGTATGGCATACATCCTCAGTGGGGCTCCTCCCGCCACACAGAGGAATGCCACATGTTCCTGAACGTAGGAAGCTTAGATATGAGGTTACAGCACGCGTAACCTTACATACAGGGCCGAAAGGAACCGTTACTGTACTTGTAACCCACTCAGCAGCACCTGTATGGTGCTGCGGGGTAGTACACGACGCTGCGGTGGTGCAGGGGGCGGTGCACGGCAGGCGCTGACGAGATGCCATGCCACGTGCCTTGCCAGCCGCCTGCCCATGCACCCTACCGTGCAGAGCTTAATGAATATGCAGCAATGCCTTCGTACTAACGTTATAATGCGCGGTCATGTTCAGGCTCTTGTGCCATGGCGCTGTTGCACTGCGAACTTCAGCAAAACGTTTACCCATGGGCGTACATGCTTGTCACACAAGCATTGTGCGTATGTTAAGCATATTGTATATTATGACGCCTAGGGACGCTTAGCAGCAACCGCAGAAAGCAGAGGTGCGCGCGGCGTCCAGGTTGGCCCAAAGGCAACCGAGCCAGTCGCATTTTAGCAACCAGGGAGTCCTCTCCTGTCCCGCCACGGCTGCGTGCAATAGGAGCAAGGTTGGGTGCAAGCACCCGATTGTACAGGCGCTACTGATCTTTCTTGACGGCATCTTCATTGGGTTTGTGCGTTCTGCAGCACCCCAACACGGACCTGGAGCAGCACAGACTGCAGGCAGCCAGGGGCCCAGCGGGCGTGCAGGGCACGGTCAGCCAACAGCACGCATGCAAACCGTGGCTACAGTGCCTATAACCTGTTGTTCCAGGTCGTTACAAGCACTGTAACGTGTTTGTGCGTGCTGTATGCGCTCCTCAGCGCTGCTGCACCGACGGGGAAGCTCTTTGCGCAACACTGGTGCCCCAGGAGGGTGCATGAACGCCTGGTGGTCATGACGGTGGTAGCTTCAGCTGCATAGCAACGTAGCTCCTGATTCAGTCTTTACATGATACTTCCCTCAAGTGTCTTCTCCACGTGGGGCAGCTAGCGCTGCCATACGAGCCCTGCTCGGTATGGCATACATCCTCGAGTGGGGCTCCTCCCGCCACACAGAGGAATGCCACATGTTCCTGAACGTAGGAAGCTTAGATATGAGGTTACAGCACGCGTAACCTTACATACAGGGCCGAAAGGAACCGTTACTGTACTTGTAACCCACTCAGCAGCACCTGTATGGTGCTGCGGGTAGTACACGCGCGCGCGGTGGTGCAGGGGACGGTGCACGGCAGGCGCTGACGAGATGCCATGCCACGTGCCTTGCCAGCCGCCTGCCCATGCACCCTACCGTGCAGAGCTTAATGAATATGCAGCAATGCCTTCGTACTAACGTTATAATGCGCGGTCATGTTCAGGCTCTTGTGCCATGGCGCTGTTGCACTGCGAACTTCAGCAAAACGTTTACCCATGGCGCGTACATGCTTGTCACACAAGCATTGTGCGTATGTTAAGCATATTGTATATTATGACGCCTAGGGGACGCTTAGCAGCAACCGCAGAAAGCAGAGGTGCGCGCGGCGTCCAGGTTGGCCCAAAGGCCACCGAGCCAGTCGCCTTTTAGCAACCAGGGGAGTCCTCTCCTGTCCCGCCACGGCTGCGTGCAATAGGAGCAAGGTTGGGTGCAAGCACCCGATTGTACAGGCGCTACTGATCTTTCTTGACGGCATCTTCATTGGGTTTGTGCGTTCTGCAGCACCCCAACACGGACCTGGAGCAGCACAGACTGCAGGCAGCCAGGGGCCCAGCGCGTGCAGGGCACGGCCAGCCAACAGCACGCATGCAAACCGTGGTTACAGTGCCTATAACCTGTTGTTACAGGTCGTTACAAGCACTGTAACGTGTTTGTGCGTGCCGTACGCGCTCCTCAGCTGCTGCACCGACGGGGAAGCTCTTTGCCGCAACACTGGTGCCCCAGGAGGGTGCATGAACGCCTGGTGGTCATGACGGTGGTAGCTTCAGCTGCATAGCAACGTAGCTCCTGATTCAGTCTTTACATGATACTTCCCTCAAGTGTCTTCTCCACGTGGGGCAGCTAAGCTGCCATACGAGCCCTGCTCGGTATGGCATACATCCTCGAGTGGGGCTCCTCCCCGCCACACAGAGGAATGCCACATGTTCCTGAACGTAGGAAGCTTAGAAATAAGGTTACAGCACGCGTAACCTTACATACAGGGCCGAAAGGAACCGTTACTGTACTTGTAACCCACTCAGCAGCACCTGTATGGTGCTGCGGGAGTATACCGCCTGCGGTGGTGCAGGGGACGGTGCACGGCAGGCGCTGACGAGATGCCATGCCACGTGCCTTGCCAGCCGCCTGCCCATGCACCCTACCGTGCAGAGCTTAATGAATATGCAGCAATGCCTTCGTACTAACGTTATAATGCGCGGTCATGTTCAGGCTCTTGTGCCATGGCGCTGTTGCACTGCGAACTTCAGCAAAACGTTTACCCATGGCGCGTACATGCTTGTCACACAAGCATTGTGCGTATGTTAAGCATATTGTATATTATGACGCCTAGGGGACGCTTAGCAGCAACCGCAGAAAGCAGAGGTGCGCGCGGCGTCCAGGTTGGCCCAAAGGCAACCGAGCCAGTCGCCTTTTAGCAACCAGGGGAGTCCTCTCCTGTCCCGCCACGGCTGCGTGCAATAGGAGCAAGGTTGGGTGCAAGCACCCGATTGTACAGGCGCTACTGATCTTTCTTGACGGCATCTTCATTGGGTTTGTGCGTTCTGCAGCACCCCAACACGGACCTGGAGCAGCACAGACTGCAGGCAGCCAGGGGGCCCAAGCGGGCGTGCAGGGCACGGCCAGCCAACAGCACGCATGCAAACCGTGGCTACAGTGCCTATAACCTGTTGTTACAGGTCGTTACAAGCACTGTAACGTGTTTGTGCGTGCCGTCACGCGCTCCTCAGCGCTGCTGCACCGACGGGGAAGCTCTTTGCCGCAACACTGGTGCCCCAGGAGGGTGCATGAACGCCTGGTGGTCATGACGGTGGTAGCTTCAGCTGCATAGCAACGTAGCTCCTGATTCAGTCTTTACATGATACTTCCCTCAAGTGTCTTCTCCACGTGGGGCAGCTAGCGCTGCCATACGAGCCCTGCTCGGTATGGCATACATCCTCAGTGGGGCTCCTCCCGCCACACAGAGGAATGCCACATGTTCCTGAACGTAGGAAGCTTAGAAATAAGGTTACAGCACGCGTAACCTTACATACAGGGCCGAAAGGAACCGTTACTGTACTTGTAACCCACTCAGCAGCACCTGTATGGTGCTGCGGGGTAGTACACGCCGCGCGGTGGTGCAGGGGACGGTGCACGGCAGGCGCTGACGAGATGCCATGCCACGTGCCTTGCCAGCCGCCTGCCCATGCACCCTACCGTGCAGAGCTTAATGAATATGCAGCAATGCCTTCGTACTAACGTTATAATGCGCGGTCATGTTCAGGCTCTTGTGCCATGGCGCTGTTGCACTGCGAACTTCAGCAAAACGTTTACCCATGGCGCGTACATGCTTGTCACACAAGCATTGTGCGTATGTTAAGCATATTGTATATTATGACGCCTAGGGACGCTTAGCAGCAACCGCAGAAAGCAGAGGTGCGCGCGGCGTCCAGGTTGGCCCAAAGGCGACCGAGCCAGTCGCCTTTAGCAACCAGGGGTCCTCTCCTGTCCCGCCACGGCTGCGTGCAATAGGAGCAGGTTGGGTGCAAGCACCCGATTGTACAGGCGCTACTGATCTTTCTTGACGGCATCTTCATTGGGTTTGTGCGTTCTGCAGCACCCCAACACGGACCTGGAGCAGCACAGACTGCAGGCAGCCAGGGGGCCCAAGCGGGCGTGCAGGGCACGGCCAGCCAACAGCACGCATGCAAACCGTGGTTACAGTGCCTATAACCTGTTGTTACAGGTCGTTACAAGCACTGTAACGTGTTTGTGCGTGCCGTACGCGCTCCTCAGCGCTGCTGCACCGACGGGGAGGCTCTTTGCCGCAACACTGGTGCCCCAGGAGGGTGCATGAACGCCTGGTGGTCATGACGGTGGTAGCTTCAGCTGCATAGCAACGTAGCTCCTGATTCAGTCTTTACATGATACTTCCCTCAAGTGTCTTCTCCACGTGGGGCAGCTAGCGCTGCCATACGAGCCCTGCTCGGTATGGCATACATCCTCGAGTGGGGCTCCTCCCCGCCACACAGAGGAATGCCACATGTTCCTGAACGTAGGAAGCTTAGATATGAGGTTACAGCACGCGTAACCTTACATACAGGGCCGAAAGGAACCGTTACTGTACTTGTAACCCACTCAGCAGCACCTGTATGGTGCTGCGGGGTAGTACACGCACGCTGCGGTGGTGCAGGGGACGGTGCACGGCAGGCGCTGACGAGATGCCATGCCACGTGCCTTGCCAGCCGCCTGCCCATGCACCCTACCGTGCAGAGCTTAATGAATATGCAGCAATGCCTTCGTACTAACGTTATAATGCGCGGTCATGTTCAGGCTCTTGTGCCATGGCGCTGTTGCACTGCGAACTTCAGCAAAACGTTTACCCATGGCGCGTACATGCTTGTCACACAAGCATTGTGCGTATGTTAAGCATATTGTATATTATGACGCCTAGGGGACGCTTAGCAGCAACCGCAGAAAGCAGAGGTGCGCGCGGCGTCCAGGTTGGCCCAAAGCCGCAGTGTTCCGGTCTTCGACAATATTACGAATTTTCCGGCCGGCGAGGCCGGATTTTAGAATTTTTTAGGCCAAAATTGTAAGGGAATTTAGAATTTCCTTACAATTTCCAGCCAAAATTGTCAGCAGTACTTCGACAATTTCGGAAAGCCCGGGGCCATAATTGTAAGCAGCTCCGGGGGACGCGACGACCTTTGCTGTCACCGGCTCGGCGATGGTGGGGCAGGACCCAGTACACGCCTTGGTGGGGATATACGAAGGAGTTCATATGGATTGCCAAGCATTTGAGTATGCCGGTGCATGCAGTGTACAGGCTGTCGTGGGCGATGGGTATGCATCGTACATGGAAGTTACGCGATTTACAGCTAGCAGTGGATGGCGGTGTTGTGAGTTACGGCGCTTGCTGCCAAACCACAGCTTTAGACCCTGTTGCTTGGTCAGTGGACAGACGCTGTGATGCATGAGAGGGGGCGGTGCAGGCAGGCACCTACGCTTCCTGAGATATTGATGCTGCTGGAGGCCTACTACTGGCCTGGCGTCTTGGGGCAGGGCTTTGCGTACGAGGATTTGAGGTACGCGTAAAGCGCGAGGAAACCGTGTGGGCGTCAGGGAAGCACGGAAACGAGTTTGGGGTCAATTTGCTGCTTCGATGCGTGTAACATTGGGGGGTCTGGGGGGCTTGCCCCCCAGGAAAAAAATTCTGGCTTACAATTTTTACCGCCAAAATTGTAAGCAGTACTGAGACAATTTTTGGGACGGAGGGCCCAAAATTGTAAGCGCTTAGGATTTTGTACTGAAGAAGACCGGAACACTGCCCAAAGGCGACCGAGCCAGTCGCCTTTTAGCAACCAGGGGAGTCCTCTCCTGTCCCGCCACGGCTGCGTGCAATAGGAGCAAGGTTGGGTGCAAGCACCCGATTGTACAGGCGCTACTGATCTTTCTTGACGGCATCTTCATTGGGTTTGTGCGTTCTGCAGCACCCCAACACGGACCTGGAGCAGCACAGACTGCAGGCAGCCAGGGGGCCCAAGCGGGCGTGCAGGGCACGGCCAGCCAACAGCACGCATGCAAACCGTGGTTACAGTGCCTATAACCTGTTGTTACAGGTCGTTACAAGCACTGTAACGTGTTTGTGCGTGCCGTACGCGCTCCTCAGCGCTGCTGCACTGACGGGGAAGCTCTTTGCCGCAACACTGGTGCCCCAGGAGGGTGCATGAACGCCTGGTGGTCATGACGGTGGTAGCTTCAGCTGCATAGCAACGTAGCTCCTGATTCAGTCCTTATATGATACTTCCCTCAAGTGTCTTCTCCACGTGGGGCAGCTAGCGCTGCCATACGAGCCCTGCTCGGTATGGCATACGGTACATCCTCGAGTGGGGCTCCTCCTCGCCACACAGAGGAATGCCACATGTTCCTGAACGAAGGAAGCTTAGATATGAGGTTACAGCACGCGTAACCTTACATACAGGGCCGAAAGGAACCGTTACTGTACTTGTAACCCACTCAGCAGCACCTGTATGGTGCTGCGGGGTAGTACACGCACGCTGCGGTGGTGCAGCCAGGGGACGGTGCAGGCTCTGGATGTCATGCCACGTGCCTAGCCCGGCAGCCTGCTCTGCTGTTATATCACTTCCATGTGCCTTTTCTCTTAAATCTTTACACCGGATGTACGCAGCACCGGCGAGGCACAGGACCGGAAAGGGGGAGGTGGCTGCCCCATCCAGTACGACAATGCAACAACGCCTGAACGTTCTTGGCTTCCTTGTCTGGACATACCGCTTCATACAATTAACTTACTATTAGGTACATAGGCCATTTGGAAGATGGCTGAGTTTAATTCTCACAATAAGCACGTCTCAGCAATTGCGACTTGGTCAACATCCTGCCATGGCACAACGGAGTGTCGCGGCGCAGCAGCAACCGACGCTATACCAGTATATTGGTATGAGCTTATTGTCCTTTACGTCGCGCCTGTCGGGCGTCCTTTGGCGGCATAACATGAACTGCTGTCAATCCTTCCTTCCTGGTTTACTCCCGCTTCCTTCTAATGAACAATTTTAAGGGTATTGCAATGGGTAAGTTTGAAAGCAGCATGTTGCTCGTAAGCTCGGCCGTCGGTGTGCAGTAGCACCATTGCAAGTGCGGATGCCCACATATCTGATGGCTACCAGCTTCTTGACTGCTGCAGATCCTTCTTAAATCATGGTGAATAAAAGGACAAGATGCTGGAGGGCTCCCCTCCTCGGGCGCGTGCTAAATATTTGCAGTCAACGCCATCGCTGTGCCTGTAACGTATCAGCTTTCCCAGGCAAGTCAACTCATGCCAAGGCAGTATTACATGTGTGAACTAGATGCACATGCTCTTGCCGGTCCTGACCCAGGCGAGCCGAGGTTGTGTTACAGCACTAGCCACACCAGTTGAGGCTGCCACAGCCTACCAGAGGTGTATACACTGCGTGTCACCGACAGTCATCTTGATGCCCTAATCCTTGACGTTGGGACAGTTCTGTATCACGGACCTGGGCTGTTGTGCAGTTCCACTGAGTCATTTGTCTTACCCTGCGGGTTCCACACCCCTGCCCCAGGTTGGCATGCAATGTTCCGTACCAAAGGAGCGAAAGATGGCCAAAAGTGATGGATTCCCGTCAAGGCGCACAGTGTTAGGATAGCAGTGTGTTCGTTTTCTCTGGCGCTGTGTCTGCAAGAAACCAGGCTCGTGGCAGGATGAACAGTTGTGATCCCCTGTTGCTGAGTCACTGCTGGTTTTAATAGGGAAGCATTCATAAGCGCCCATGATAGGTGGGCTGTGCTGGGTTTGTGGTGTATACACACTCCCGGCGTATGCCTACAGAGTTTCATGCAAGGCGATTATGGCGCTAGTACTGCTAAGGAGGTGAACTTCGCTGTGTGGTGGAATGTGGTGCGGCAACACGGCAGTATGTACCAGGACAAGACTAGGGAAGGGTCATGTGCACTGAATTTTCCGAGGGATGCACTATGGCCCTTAATCAGCATCTTGCTCTACCTGTGTAAAATACTTGACTTGTTACTGCTCGCATGTCAGTACCATACAACAAGGTCCCCGGCGGCATAGCACAGAGGCAGAACACCATAGGGCAAGAGCAGCAGTTCTGGCTCATAACACCGTAAGCCTAAGCCAGGGGAGGCCTGCGCTGCCCCCTAACTCCTAACACCGTAAGCCTAAGCCAGGGGAGGCCTGCGCTGCCCCCTAACTCCTAACACCGTAAGCCTAAGCCAGGGGAGGCCTGCCCTGCCCCCTAACTCCTAACACCGTAAGCCTAAGCCAGGGGAGGCCTGCCCTGCCCCCTAACTCCTAACACTAAGACAAAGCAGGGCACTTGTCCCTCCTCATGCCTAACATCGTAAGATAAGTTTGGGACACCCCAGTGTCCCACTTCTGGTTTAAGTACATCCTAACACCATCTAAGGCACCCTAACACCGGTGTTTGTGTCAGTTTAAGGCGCGTTAGGGAGGACTTGAGAAGCCCCTTCTCCAGTGGGATTTAGGGTGTTAAACCGGTGTTAGGCGTGCATTTGGATGGTAGGGGTCACTAGCCTAGCCTCGACCCTATCACACGCCCCACGCTCGCACCTGCTTTGATAATGGGTTCACCAGGTCGATGACGAGGTAAGTGCCGCCGTCAACCAGCTCCACGGACCCGGGGCTCTGAATTTTGACTACCTCCTCTAGGTCCACGTCATCAGCTGCACCACGTGGCAGCTCCGACAGTGGGACCACGGCAGACCGGCACAGCCTGTATCCTGTACAATGCGCTTCAGGTCTTCACGAGTGATCTTCGCGTAATTGCGCTTGTATAGTATGTTGTCAGGTTCGTACGACGGTAGTAGCAGCGTAAGCTGATATGTTTCTGTGCGGGAAAGGGGAGGGGAGGTGAGTGTGGGGAGAAGACGTTGGTGTGGGACGCATCACTCGTGGGAGGGAGCCATGCATGGCACATAGGTGGGTGCAGGGCAGGAACGGACGAGCATGGCGTGGCGTTGCCCCGGGCAGGGGGCGCCGAGTCCTCGGCAGGGCAAAGGGTCAGGGTTCGTCAACGACCCTCTCCCGGCATAGCGGCAGGGATCTATGAGCAGCCGCAAGAGGCAGAGCGATGCAACCTACTCGTGAGAAGCCCTCCCATGGCGAGTACCGGTACTCGTCAGCAGACCAGACAAACGTCCAATGTGAGCAGTGGTGTCCGTTGTTGAACAGTAGTGTACCCAGACACCTCTGGTTAGCATCAAGCACTGAACGTTAAGCTCATTTGGACCTCGCGGTCGTGTTATGTCAAGGTGCGCAAGCGGCGCTGGGTAAGAGCGTGCCAAGCTCCAAGCAAGAGCTGCTGAGGACAAGCGGTGTCAGCTTTGCAAAAGCTGGGAAAAAGGGCTGAGCCCTCTTGCTCATGGGGTGTCTGAAATGTCAGTGCCAAGTCCCTTGGGCCCAGTGCGGCCTAGTGCCACGTGCCAACCTGCCCCTTGCCGAGAATGGTTGCGAAATGCAAGTGAACCTGGCCGCGGAAGGTACTTAATATCACGAAGGGCTGAAAAGTTGCTGCGGCATGTGTGAAGCACCATTTCCACGTCCGAGTTGCTGACGACATGCTTTGAATGTTTGCCGCAAGTTTGCGACAGCCAGCAATCTAGCCACCGTTTCTTGCATTCTAACAGCTTATCTTGATATGTTATAAGCCCTTATCATTGCTTTGTACCCGGAGGGCGAGCGCATGTTCCAAAGTGTCCTTGTTCATGTTGCGAAATCGTTCTTCTCTTTCCGATTTTTCCTGGCTTCCAGGCCTATGCCATGGCATAGATGAGAGGTATACCTACTACCTGGTATGCGCCGTTGGGCCCAGGTTTGAAACTTTTGCCGACGCAGGGACGCAGGCCATGAGCAACCACGGGGGGCTTCGCCCCCCCGAGTGCGCTTCGCGCCGGGGGCTCAGCCCAAAAATTCTCTATCTGTTACTTCTTAATTGAGACTATTGAAGAAACGTGGCTGATCTGACCAGGCCGACGTCCTGGGAGCGAGCACAAAACATATCGCGCCACACTGTTAACTGTTCACAGGATTAGGTCAACGCCGCTTTATTGAGGGGTATGGTGATCATAGACTGCACAGTTCGGGGTCTGGTCTTTGGACCAGTCTGCAAATAGGGCACGACGTACGTTTTGTACACAGGGCACGTGTGCGGGTGAGACAGGGTGAGACGGGGTTGGTTGGGTCCACGCGGTCCATCGCAGCCCCTTTACCGCCAATGTGCGCGGCCTGCGGCCGCGCAATGTCCCAATTCATCAATTTGACTATCGCTGGATCACTACACATTTGCGCACTTTGCCCACCCAACCACTACGCTATAGCCGTGGCTAGGTGCACGCCAACGTACGATCAAGAACACTGTCGTTCGTAGGCCCGGTAGCATACGGCAACAAGCATCATAACAGCTGTATTTGACTGTCTTCAGGCGTCGTGCGCACGCACGTACGATGTACCGATGTTCAGCAGCAGAATCAACGACATGGTCAAGTCCAACACGCCAAGAGTGCATTGGCTCGCTCAGGCGGCATCACAACGCCTCTACGCCGTACACCCACAGTCAGTCACTTAGTCAGTTGTTACACTTGGCAGGTGTAACTCCCCAAACGAGCCGTAGGGCCCAAGGGATTAATCTCCACACTTGCACCGCCTGCTCTACTCACGAATACATACAATAACTTGGCCTGTGACTACAGCTTATGACCACCTGGCTCGCCCACAACTCCGACCCTGGCCCTGGCTGCACCACCCCTCTGCGGTGCCAACGTGCGGCGCACCACAGCACCCCCTCACCCTCCTCACCGCAGCACCCCCTCACCCTCCTCACCGCAGCACCCCCTCACCATCCTCACCTGCTGCTGCCCCTGGACGTCCCTCCCCCCGGACCGTGGTGGCCCCCGTGGTGCGGGTTGGGCACGAAGCTCCGGAACCCAGCCCCCATGGTGGTCACCTTGCTGGGCGTGCTGGGCCGCACGCTGCCCTGAAGACCGAACGACGCCACCGCCGCGTGCCCACCCGCGAACGCAGCACCGCCGCCCCCGCCCCCGCCCAGTCCTGCACCCAGCGGAAGCACCGTCGGGGGCAGCGACCCGCTGCGTGGGAACGCCCCCCGTGCTGCACCGCTGCCGCTGCCACCGCTCCCAGGAGAGTGGGCGATGGCTCCCGCAGACACCACCCTGCGACTGGGTGACTCTGGTTTTGGGGGTGAGGGAGACGTGGGGGCGCCAGTCCCTGTCCCTGGTGCGTTCTGCTCCCCAGGGTTGGAGCGTGACCGGCCGGGCAGGGCGCTACCTGTGCCATCGGCGGGGTCTTGCTGCTGTTGTGAGGTTGCAGCGGACCCCAAGGCAGCTGACCCCGGCCGGAGCTGCACCCCGCCCTCCTCCCCTTCCCGTGCCCCCGCCTCCTGCCCCTGCTGCCCCTCTTGCTGCTGCCTCTGCCGCTGCTGGTACGCTTGCAGGGCCGCACCCGACACCGCCGCAGCCACCAGGCTGTGCCCCCCTCCATGCCCCTCCGCCCGCCGCCCGCCGCCCAGCCCCACGCCATCCCGACCACCACCACCTGCACCACCCGTGCCTGCAAACTGCATGGACGAAGACACAAAGGCCCCTCTTGCACCGGCAAACCTCCCAGAGCCCCCGCCTCCAGTCCCTAAGCTGCTCATGCTGGTGGCCGGCCGGCGGCCCAGCATGCTGCCGCCAGCACCTCCCATCGCCGTTGCCGCCGCCGTCCCTGGCCGGTCCTGCCCACCACCTCCCCCTTCATCATGGCTGCCACGTATGCCGTTGCTCAAGCCGTGATGGCCTCCTCCCACCGCGCTCTTCCTAAGCGTTGACGAAGCCACATGGTCCAAAGTCGAGGGCAGCTCGAACGGGCTGCTGTCTCCCAGCCACCACCCCCCTTGCGGCATGTCCCCAGTAACCACGATCGGCGCCTGCTGCTGCTGCTCCCGTCCCCTGTCCCTCTGCTGCGTGTACGGCCGCTCCTCCTGCCCCCACGCGTTCCCCACGCCCGCGGCCCCTGCCCCAGCCTTCCCAGTGTCCCCAAACCGAGACGGCAGCCGGGCCATGGCCCTGCCCGCGTGGCCCTGGGGCAGCGTGCCGTTTCCATCACCGCCCGCGGCCCCGGCTGCTGCTGCTCCTGCTGCTGCCCCACCTCCTCCGCCGGTGCCGCTGGCCCCTGAGAGAGACACAGCAGTGGAGGCGATGGCAGGAAGGGGGGCGCCCGCCACAGCCAGGCTCATGCGCAGGTCTGACGGGCGGGGTGATCAAGGTTGAGGAAGGGGGCGAGGGGAGCGTTGGGTACTCGAGGACCCTTCCAGGATCTGGTGGTGCACGCAATAAGAGGAGCGCTTGCAGGCAGCGGTGCGCCCAGGCAAGATCGCGGCACGCAAGATTTTATGGGATTTGCGACTGTCTAAAATACGCAGCGTGTTCCGCGGGTGCAGTCCAGCCCGCCGCCCCGCCCACCCGCCAGCTCGATGGCCCGCTTCTCCGCCAGCTCCCTAGCCGCACGGAGGTCCCGCTTCACGTCGTTCAGCTCCTGGACCACCTGCAAGCCATGGAAAGGAAAAGGAAAAGGAAGAAAATGCTGCCCACATCAGTTGCCATCGCCTTGCCGTTTGTAAGCTTGACCGCCTCCGCCCTCCTTGCTCGTAGCCATCCCGTCGCAGCTGGCTCCGTTCATGCCAACACGCCTGCAACCCTGTCATCCGAGGCCACTGACCAAACTTTCGCCTCCTCGCATCCACCATCGTGTGCTTGATGAGCGTGGCCACCTCCGTCCACTTAGGCCAAATCCACCGGGTACACACGCCCACAGACCGTGTCCCTCCCCCAGGTGACGCACCATCATGTTGTCGTTCATGAGCTTAGCCACCACCGCCTTGCGCGCCCTGTCCGCCTTGTCCTTGGTGTCCGTCACCAGCGCCAGCATGCGCTCCGTGTGCATCAGCTGCGCGTGCAGCTCCGTCATCTTCTCCTGGTACTCGGCAGCCGTGGTGGCGGTCTGGGTGGGCAAGGGGCGTCTGGGTTAAGGCGGAATACTTGTAAGTGCGGTATGGGTTGGGTTGTGTGCAGCTCGACCAGCATGGTGATGGCAGGAGAGGCAGGAGGGGCCGGCTAGGATGGGCTGTGTGTCAGTGCCCTGAGTAAGGGGTGCATATTAGTAGTGGGCGGTCCCGATGCTCATATGGTCAGCTTGCAGTCAGGGAGGTGGATGTTGACTGACCTCTGACGTCTGTCCCCCCCCACAGCCTCGTCCTTGCAGCCTCCCGCCGTCCCTGCAACCCCACGCACAATGCACTCCCTGCCTCCACATCCTGCCCAATAACTTGCACCCCGCCCGCATGCACCCACCGGCGCTGCCCTGTCTCCCACTGCACGCCCGTCTCCCCCGTTGCTCATCGACGGGGGGTGCGCCGCCGCCCCGTGGTCCGACTCCAGGTAGGCGGCCCAGGAGGCCTTATCGCGGCCCTGCAGGGGTTGGGCGCCGGGCGGGGGAGGCGCGTCTCGAGGCGTCCGCGCGCATGGATACCCCGCGTCCCCTCTTCCGCTACCCTGTCAGGCCGGGCCCTTGCCGCATATGCCGTTTTCCTTGGACAACGCCACTGCACCCACCCTGTGATAGTCCTCTATGAGGCGCCCGAACAGCGTGGACCACTGGTGCTGGGGCACGTCCTGTGTGGAGGGGCGGGGGGCAGCTGGGGTGCAGTAAGATGCGGTGTGGAGGTGTGTGGGGGGGACAGAAAGGCACACGTGGAAGGCGGGCTCATAGGAGCGATGCTCGCGTTCCCCAACACGCCCCGCAAGCGTACGCAACAGCTTGTCCAGTATACAACACGCGCACATGTGCATACTGTGCACGTCTTGAAGACCCACACGCGGGCGGTGGCCCCACCTGTATGACCCTAAACAGCTGGCTGGTGAAGTTCTTGAAGTAGGCCTCGCGCTGCTGGCACGCCAGTTGGAGCTGCGCGGGGAGGGCAGCATGGTACGTTGGGGATCACGGCAGGGCCTGGGTGCGCTCAAACTACAGAAAGGGCTGGAAGGTTGGCTGCACACCCCCTGAACTGCCTGCGGTGCCTGTATGCAGCTGACTGCACATTGACGACAACGGACGTACGCCATGGTGTGTGCCACATGACCTCATTCCGCGCTGCATTGCTCCGGCAAGCCGCATGCGGCTAGTGCTCCTTGCCCTCGTACGCCTTGTACCAAGGTACGAACGCGCGGATCCACACGTGCTACTCATGCACGCACCTTCTTGATCTCCTCCTGCGTGGCGTCCAGTCGGGCCTGCAGCGTGGTGTTGTCCGCCAGAACCTTGGCCTGGCGCTCCAGCTGCCGCTGGGCCACCGACTCCATCTGAGGCCCACAGGTGGAAGGGGGCAGGCACGAGGAGCACCAGGTCAATTCAGTGTGCAGCAGCAATGTGCAGAAGCTTTTGCCGCTGAGCCATGGACTCCGGCCGTGGGCGAATGTACTGCACTGCTCCTGCAGAGGCGGAATGGAGAGTCGGGATTGTTGGCCCCACCATCTCCCCGGCCCAGCATCAAGACCCTGGCTCCCTTACGAAGCTGTAGCACCCAGCCAGCGGCATTGCCAATCCACGCCCGAGTCGAACCCCACCTGCGCCACGCTGCCCAGCGCCTCGTCCCGCGCCCCCTTGACCGGCTCCAGCTCCCCACCACCCACACACGTGTCTTAGCACACGAATACACACCCCCAGCCCCACCTGCGCCACGCTGCCCAGCGCCTCGTCCCGCGCCCCCTTGACCGGCTCCAGCTCCCCGTTGAGCTCCTTGATGCGCGTGGTGGCCAGCGCCGTGAACAGCTGCGCCTGCTGCAGCTGGAACGCCATATCCTGTGGGAGGGAGCAGGGTGTGTGTTAGCACAGTAGCATAGGTATGTGAGTCAGTGTCAGCCTAAGTGGTCGAAGAGGGAAAAAGCTAGCCCACCCTTCAGCCATCTCCGTGTAGCCAGGAACACTAGACATGTCCGCGTACCGGGTTCTCTTCGTCGCAAAGCCTCCCCTTCCCTTCCTCTCATCCCTACCTTCATCTGCGCGTCCTGCTGCCGCTGCCGCACGTCCCTGTCCGCCCACGCGGCCTGCATCGCCTCCAGCTCCTCCATCAGCGCAACAACCTGGGCAAGGAAACAACGGTACCGTACAGGTGACGCTGGTGGGACCCTCCTTGTGTGCGCAATTACAAGTTGCACCCGCGTAGTAACCTGGTGCGTTTGGCATAACGGCCTAGGTAGTGAGCGAGATAGCAACATCCGTGCACGAGGGCTCGCACACGGCCACAGAAACACGGTACGAACCCACAGCACTTCCTGCATGCGCCTGATAACGCGCACACGGTCGGCAGCCAAGCGTGCGGTTGATCCCCACCAGTCGTCCTCGCCCACCTGCTCCGCCAGGCGCGTGTTCTCCTTGCGCAGGGTGTCCGCCTCCCCCCGCAGCTTTTCGTTCTCCTGCGTGGTCTTGGCCGCCAGCCCGCTCTGCAGCGTGTGCTTGGCCAGCAGCTTGAGGTACGCCTCCTCCTTTTCCTCGATCTGCAACACATGCATGGATTCGAACGTGACACGGCAGTGCAGGGTGTGCTGGAATCCTTGCCAGCCCAAGGCAGCCGCGCTGCTGCACCGCGTGCGTTTCCTAAGCAACACTGAACAGCAAATTACGCTCGCACCCATCCCCACACTGGCAGACACACGTGCTAGTACACACCTGCTTTTGTGCTGCGTCCGCTGCCCGCTGCAGCTCCTCCTCGTTCAGCTCTCCGTCAATACGCAGCTCGGTCTCCGTCTGCGCCTGGGCGGCAGCGACAGCTGCAGACAAGAGGGAAGAGGGTCACCGGGAAGAGCTCGTAAGTACGGATTATTGAGACGCTGAGACCCCGGGCCACCGCCCGGAGGACGCCGTTCGACCTTGACCAATGCATGCGCAAGCACCGCCCCAGCCCCTCCCTCACCCTTGTGCGCCTCCCTGCGCGTGTGCTCCACGGTGGCCGCCAGCTCCACCTGCTTCTCGGTGGCCTGCTGCACGCTGGCCTGCGTGGGTAAGGGTGCACGCGTGCGTTAACACACACCGCGGGTCAGTACCGTAGCACGGCATGTACGCAGCTCCGTGGATATGCAGAGAGAGCGCGTCTATTACAGTTGTCCACACATGAAAATACCTGAGCAAGTACGCCCCCGTGCCCCACCGTCACACCTGCCCGACAAGGGTGGGAGGGCAATAGTGCCACGGTACAGCACAGGGCAGGGGAAAGCACCACAGCGGTCCATGCACACGGCCACTCCCCCAACCCACCGTGCTCCTCGTCCAGCTGCCACAGCGTTGAAACTTCACACATCCCCGCCCTCGTACATGGGAAAAGTGTCAGGTGCATACACCCGGCCCCCCTTGGACTGCGTTGCCCTCTCACCGCGTGCTCCTCGTCCAGCTGCCACAGCTTGCGCCCGAACTTGGCCCTCAGCCGCTGCATCTCCCGCTCGGCGGCGTCGGTGCGCGCAATCTCGGCAGCCAGCCTGAGGGGGGAAGTCTTTTTGTTTGTTTGTTTCTGACATGTTAGGATCCGGAACCCAACATGTAAGGACCCGTGTACGAGCCAGGGGCTCCAGGGCCTACGGAAGAAGCGGGGCCGGGTACGGGGTCGGGAGGCAGCGGGTGGGGCGTGGCGCGCAGCAGGCCCCAACCTACCAGCTCGTTGCTGCACCGCCTACATGCCCCAGGAAGCGCCCAGCCAGGGGTGCAGCTCTGGCGTGTGCGCATTGGAGCCAAGGGGTACCCTAAATCGCACAATGCATGTCACGAGGTGCACAATGATCACCGTGCGTGCGTGCGTGCGTGCGTGCATGCATGTCTTACTTCTTCTCGAACAGGTCCTGCTGCTCCCGCAGAGCGCGCTCGAAGTCCTTGGCCATGTTGCTCTAGGGGGAGGGGGGGAAGGTCCCAAAGCAGGGAGGAGCGAGCGAGGAAACATGAGGGAAGTGACGCCGATGGAGTTGGGGGAACGCGATCCTTACTGGTCCACCACCCAATCCATGGTTGACAATCTGAAGGAGAGTGCGGATGCGCGATTGCAAGACCGCTTCATAGCACACTCCACTTCCCAAGGTGGGCGGGATGGGCCGTGCGGGCCGTGGCGGGCGGCCAAGACGGTGCAAGGAGGCGGTGGCAGAAAACAAGTAGCTGTCGGTGACTTTCCGGCCTTATCAACAAGGTTGGATAAGGGGCGTAATGCATTTGGAGAATGTGGGTGGACGGCATCCGCCTGCGTCCGCATCTCTTCCACCCAGCCCCTGCCCGCCTTGGCCCGTTTCGGCACGTTGCCCTCCTCCTCCACCCTCCACCCCACACAGCTCCACACTGCCCCCGCCCATCTCCCTGTCCAACTCGCTCGTAGCGGTGCTGCTCGCCTCGCACCCCACGAACCCACCTTGGCCCTCACAGCCCTTAGTCTCTTACCCCTACCTTAAACCCTACTGCCACGGGCACGGCAACCCCTCAACCAAGACCAGGTTCCGTTCCACAACGTCACGGCTTTGGTATTGGACTGGTACATTCACCACCACATTCAGCACGCCGCTCCCCCCGCACCTTGGCCCTGTCCGCCGCGTTGCCCTCCTCTGCCATGGCCGCCCTCGCCGCCCCCAGCTCCCCCCGCGTCGCATCCAACTCGGCACGCAGCCGCGACAGCTCGCCCTCGAGCTCGCGGCGCACACCCTGCGCCGGTGGTGCGTTGCAATCAATGGCGGTACGTCGCGAGCGCGGGAGCTTACACCAACGCACAAGCACCTAGTCCGGCAGACCAGCTGTGTTGGGGTGTAGGCGACTGCCCTTGGCTTCGCTGCGTGCTTGGCTGGCGCAGCCACACAGTGACGAACCCCTGCCATGTCCACATATCTCAGCATGCGCACGATAAAGTAAACCCGCGGCGTGCACCTCAGTCGTTCAGATGCATGCCATTCCGCAACGCATGACTCAGCGCTGCTGGGGGAGCCACGCCATAGGCCGGAGGAGGGTCGCGCCTCACCTGCTCCCGCTCGTACATCTTGTACTCCGCCTCTGTGGCGGCCTTGGCCAGTCGGTCCTTGAGCTCACGCACATTGTCCTGTGGCGAGGTGGGGTGAAGCAAGTGTGACGGGAACGGAACGCAATGAAGGCGCGCCTGGGAGTGGTAAAGTGGAGCCGGCACCGTGTGGACCGCAGGCGTTCGGTGGGCACATGGGCAAGGGACAGTGTTGCTTCCGTGTACATGCTCAGGTACTTGTCGGCGCCGAAAGCCACCTCGTTCTCTGCCCCCACAGCCCCAGTCGCACATGCCACACGCCACAGCGCACACCTGGAGCACCTGCACGTCCTCCTGCTGCACGAGTGACGGCGCGCACAGGTGCCCTGTGCGCTCCTGCTGACACACGCACACACACTCCATACAGCGCACAGCGCATTAGGACACACACCTGGAGCAGGTGCATGTCCACCTCGCGCACGCTGATCACCATCTGACTCCCGTCGCGCCCGCCGCTCGCCGCCCCTGCCGCCGCCTCCTCCTTCCCGCCCGCCTTTCCATGCCCCGCCGCGCCCACCGAGTACCCAACCAGGTTCCGGAGCACCCTGTGCGCCGCCACCGTACGGTCGTTATACGTCATATGCGACGTGACTAATGCTTGTACGGCATTGCCCGCCATGGAAAGGCGCAAGGCTAGAGCTGTGCCTGCCAGGGAGGTGCGGGGCGGGGTGGGGCCCCGGGGGCCGGGTGAGCTGGGGGCATCGTGCCCGCCGGGTGCATCGGCACCAGCTGCTGCTAGGGCTCCGTGTCCGTGCCTGCTGCCGTGGTGGTTGTCTGTGTAGTTCGGGGGCAGCAGCAGGGACATGACCCAGGCGCCACTGGAGTCGGTTGAGAAAATTAGGCGACCGTCGCGGTGGGCCACCACCTGCGGGCACCAAGAGGCAGCACACGGTCGTTTCTCCCAATGGAGCAAGAGGTTTCTTACACGGAGAAAAGCCCGCCGTGGCACATGGACGCACGCACGCGGTGCGCAACAGCGCAAAGCGTCCAAGGTGTGCTGCAGCCTAACTTTCGGCGAACCACCCTCCGCAGGGCCCCCCGCCCCCCAGTGTGACGTCCGCATGGCCCCCCGACCCACCTGTGTGACGTCCGTGGCGTGCAGGAAGTACTCCGTGAAATCGTCGTTGCTCCGCGGCGGCAGGGGGCAGCAGCGCAGGCGGCCCAGCACCCCAGTGCCCAGCACCGCCTGGTAGCCCCCGCCGTAGCCGGGGGCGGAGGCGCAGCGGGCCACGGCCAGGCCGCCGCGCACGGGCTGGATGATAGTCTGGAAGTTGGACCGCACGCGTAGCTCCGGAACCCCGGAGCGGTCCGCGGGGCCGGCTCCGGCGCCGGGCAGGGCGGTGAGGTCCGTGAGTGAACCCTGCATCATGGTCTGCATGCGGCCGACCGCCTGTACGGCGTACGGAGAAATGATGTGGTGCAGTCACGCGATGGCCGATGGGGCGCCGATAGACCGCCAGGTCCAAAGCGTATGCGGAGGAGAGTCTGTCCATAATCGCCTGGGCGGGTATGCCGCCGTGCCCGTGGGTGAGCGAGCCACACACCAAGCAGTGCAGACCACCACGCCCAGTACAATGGGTGACAGATCCCCGATGCCGACGGGCCCCACTCCCCAAGCCCCGAGCTGCCCTCACCTGCAGCTTGTTGGTCTTGGACCCGGCGGGAGGCTCCGCGCCGATGGGCACCACAGACGCCTTGCCAGGCACACGGAACGGCGACCCGGGCACCTCTTCTGCTGCTACCCCTGCCGCTGCCCCTGCTCGCGCCCCCGCCCCACCGGCCTTGCCTGCCGCCTTCCCGCTCGCTGCTGCCCATCCCCCTCCTCCCCCTGCTGCTGCCCCTCCGCCTCCTCCCCCTACTGCCGCTGCTGCTGCCGCTGCCAGGGACTCCGCCACCTTGTCGGGTGCGGCCCAGGATGGCGGCGGGGCCCGGGAGGTCTCCATGATGCGCAGGCCCTGCACACCGGGAACGATGTAGGGAGCATGCAAGTTAGCACAGGCTATCCTCAACTACAACATGCCAATGGCCGCTATGGCCGCAGCAGCCAGGCAACGCAGCACTGGTTGGCAAAATGCACTGCTTGCACTAGTTTCTTGCAGCAAGCGCGCTTGGCTGACGACTGTGCTGTGCCCCGAAGGGCGAAGCAGGTGCAGGTGCAGGAATGCAGGTGCAGGTGGCTTAGCAGGTGCTGCCCACCTGCGTGGTGTCTCCCACCACCAGCGTCCTGAAGTCGGGCGTGGCGGTGACGGAGTCGTTCAGGTACAGCTTGGACGTGTTCTCCTGCACCCTGCGTGCGGGACGGAGCACAAGGTCACGCACAAGCAGCGAGGCCAGTGCCCCGGGCGAGCGCTGTCCTGCTAGCTTTTCCTTTTCGTTCCTTCCAGTGTCCGGGTAGGTCACCCAGGCAGCATGGCCCCCTGCCGCGCTTCCTTCTGGAAGCCGTCCATGGCCCACGACAGCACGGCGCCCTCCCTGCAGCCAACCCCGCAAACAGACTACAGGGTGAATGGCCCTCGCGGACCCGCCCCTGCTCACTTTTGAAACCCGTCCATGGCCCAGGTGAGCACTGCGCCCTCCCCACAGCTGGCCAGGTAGGCCCCGTCGTCGCTCCAGGCCAGGTCCGCCACCGACTCGAAGTGGCCCGCCAGCACCGCCAGCTGGCGCTTGGTCAGCGTGGAGTAGATGTACACGTGGCGACCGCCGGGGCCGGCAGCCAGCGCGATGAGCGCGCCGGTGGGGCTGGGGGGGGGGGCACGGATGAACGGCAAGAGGGTTGTATCTTGCAATGCGGAGATGACAGCAGAACACCGCTGCGATACCGTTTCCGCACCGAGCGGCATTTGGTGCAGCATCGCAGCACGCAGCATAACTCGCCATGCGTCCTATTCCCCCCTCGACCCACCTGTACTTGACAAGCGAGCAGTGGTCCAACGGCCTCGCCCCCTTGCGCGGTGCCCGCAGCCCCGCCCCGCCCGCCGCGCCCGGGTCCGGGTTCGTGGCCGCCTGCGCCGCCCCCGGCGCTGCACCAGCTGCCGGCCCCGCCCCGCCCCCACTGCCGTTGGCTCCCCCTGCCACTGCCGCCGCCGCCGCCGCTGCCGCCGCCGCCGCCCCCGAGGGCGGCCCGAACTCGTGCATCAGCTCCTCCCCCTCCAGCAGCATGCCCTCCACAATGCTGTAGCACCGCACGCCGTCCACGTAGGCGACCACCAGCTCCCTGCGTATGGAGACAGGCACGTGTGCGTACGGCAGCCGTACGGCAGCAAGTATGTCATGTGAGTCCTTTTGG
Organism: Chlamydomonas sp. KOR1; assembly: GCA_036984285.1. NCBI lineage: Eukaryota > Viridiplantae > Chlorophyta > Chlorophyceae > Chlamydomonadales > Chlamydomonadaceae > Chlamydomonas > Chlamydomonas sp. KOR1. Next base: position 201,199 of record BQMZ01000268.1, on the reverse strand, counting down.
TCTGAGGTCACAAACACAGCAAGTCACACCCTTGCACCCGGCTGGCGTGCATGTAGTTTGCTACCCGCCCAGCAAACGACGGTGAACCTACAAGGGATGAATACCATCGCAATATCCCATTGCGGAAACGGGTTCAGCTGCGTGACGCATAGCGCACCTGCCGTACGGGTCTATGGACAGCGCCTGCGGCGAGTGGTGGCACATGTGCGTCAGCACCAGGCGCAGCGGGCACGTCTGCCACAGGCGCACGGTGAGGTCCCGCGAGGCGGTGGCGAAGAAGTCGCGCTTGTAGGCCACGTCGGCGGACACGATGGCCTGGGGGGCAGGGGCCAACGCGGGAAAGAGGTTACTACATTGAACTTGCACGGGGGGCCTGTAATGGGATGGGGTAGGGAGGGGGAGACGGGTTGCGGAATACGCTGCTGTTGGGGGAGACAGGCGGGACGGGTGCAATCGGTGCCAAGCATGGCCACCGCAGCCGCTGAGGTACAAAGCGTATTGGCGAGGAGGATGCTAGTGCAGCGGGGAAGCGGCGCCGATCGTGTGGCTGTCACCCGCACAGGAAGCATGTCATGATCGCTCAAAGCTGGAAGGCGGGTTTGCATGGTTACAGGGGCGGCATGCAGGCGAAGAGAAGGGAGGCATGCGGCACGTTCACGAGCTTGATCCGCATTTGGTTGCTGATACATCAATGGGCCAACCTGCTCGTGGTTTCCCGGCAGCAGCACCTCCCACAGGTCTGACCCCGTGTCGGGGGACAGCGACAGCGCCTTGGCGTAGCCCAACTTGAACACGTAGGTGGGGCCGCCGCCGGCTGCGGGGAGGGGCAGGGGAGGGGTTGTGCGTTACGTTGCGGCTCCGCCTGTTGCACGTCAACGACACCCCGGCCGAGTCGCAACATGCACCCCGGTACCTTCACGGTCTGTGTGTGTCTAAATAACTACAAGAAAGGCCCTGCACTTGCCCTGCCTCCTGGCAGCAGGTTTCAACACGCACCGGTCGCGACCAAGCCCCCTGGGCCCAAATTTCCCCTCTCACCCGTCGCGACCAAGCCCCCTGGCCCCCAGCTTTCACCCCTCACCCGTCGCGCACGCCAGCGTGTCCCCCTCCAGGTCGCAGCTGAGGCTGCGGATGTGGGAGTCCAACGAGATGCTCAGCGCAGACTCGGGAACGCGGCTCTCGTAGAAGATGGCTGCAGGACAACAGGGAGGGAGGTCCAGGTCAAAGGTCGAAAGGTAAACGGCCGCATCCCGTCGCCGTACGCAAGCATGAAGCGCGGGCGGCACCCAGAGGCGGTGACCTCACACCTCCTTCGACCCACGGAAAGCAGTACCGGTAAGCAGCAAGGCCGTGGGCAGCAAGGTCTTAACACACGCTCTTACCGTATTTGTCGGGGTCGTCCTTGTGCTCACGGCGGTACAGCTGCAGGTCTCCCTTGGCGGTGGCCACCGCGAAGCAGCCGTCCGGCAGCCCCAGCAGGCACGAGATGGGCCGGTCAACCGTCACCGCCAGCACGGCGTGCGCGCGGTCCACAACCAGGACCTGAGGAGGCACGGACGCAACAGGGACGTAAGAGCAACACTCGGTTGGTTCACAGGTACTAGGGGAAGGGACGGCGGAAGCGGGGTACGGGCAGGGCCAGCCGGCAGGCCATCCAAGTTAGGCCATACAAGTTAGGGACGCCAGCCGTCACAGCCAGTACAGCGTACTATGCGTTCCAACCCCAGCTTCCCACAAGGCGTAGTCGGGGGGAAAGCCTCCTTGTCTGGCGTCCGCAATCGGCCCACCGGGAGCGGCGTTGCCAGGCACTGCCCTGCACCAGCCGTGCCTCTCCAATGCCAGCCCCTTGTAGCCCACCACCACCACCCCTGTGCTCCCCTGCCGCACCTGGCGTGCCGAGGTGGCCAGAAGGAAGCGGCCGTCCGGCAGAATGGACAGGTCCACGAAGCACGCACCAGCCTGTGGTGGGGCCGGTTCCATTTTACACGGCATTCAGTACGGCACGTTCATGTGGGTGCGACCTCGCATGGAGCGGGAGGGGGCAAAGCACAGGAGGCAGGCAAGCAGCGGCGTCAGATCTGCACTGTTTGCACCACATAGTAGTACCCAGAACCGGGGCATTCGTGCGCTCGTCCTCCCTGAGCACCTTCCATCCTGCTGAGCCCTCAATCACACCACATGCGATCAACCAAATGAGCCCCCCGCCTCCGCCCACCGGCAGGCCCAGCCCCCTGCACGGGGCGCGGAACCCCTGCCACACCCAAATACACACCCCTCCACACCCACCGGCAGGTCCAGCCCCTGCACGGGGTGCCTCTTGAACCCGTTGGAGCCCTGCCTCCACAGCCCCACGTCGTGCGCGCACATGACCAGCACGTTGTTGTCGAAGCGCGGGTCCAGCAGCACGCTCAGCACGGGGTCGCGCGCGTCGTGGATGCCCGAGCACTTGGGCTGCGGGCTGGTGCGCCACTCCCACAGGTGGAAGATGGACATGGCGTGCGAGTCGTCGGTGCCGGCGGCCAGCAGCATGGAGCCGTCAGAGGAGAAGGACACCGACACGAAGGCGTTGGAGATGTGGGGGCCGGACACCGTCGCCAAGCGTTCCAGCGTGGCGGCGTCGAACACCGTGACCTGAGGGCCGGGGACACGTCCCACGGCAAGGGTGGTGGTGCAGAGTACCAGTTCCACACAAGAGGCGGAGATCGACGTGCTGTCAAGACACCACATGCAGCGGTTACCTGCTGCACCGCTGCAGCAGGTTTCACACGACCTGCATGTTGACACCTCGCAACGCCCGACGACCACCGATGCCGCTTTCTCCAAAGCAACACGCAACGCTAGGGCCGCTTTCCCACACCGCAGGGCCCCACCTGCGGCATATACCCGTCCGCCATGCTCTCCGCCGCCGCCAGGAACTTCTTGTTGGGCGACAGCGCTATGGCGCTGATGCCGCGCACCGAGCGCAGCTGCTCAGAGACACGCAGCCGGTGCACGTTGGAGGCACTGCAGCCAGGGAGCGGTGGGCGCGGGACAAGCACCACTCGTGCTTCGCGTGGGATAAAGCTGCTAATAGGCCCGCAGCTGGTGCACATTAGGAGGTGCACAAAGGGGCAAGGCCCAGGCAGGGTTGCTGTTGCACACCACCCAGTCCACAGTACCCGTCCCAAATGCGGCCCACAGTCGACTGTCCAAAGTACCACCCGCAAGCCCACCACCGGCCTGGCAGCTGCCCGGCGTCCAGACCGGCGCCCCGTCCCGCCCTAACAACGGCCTGCGTCTCCCCATGTTCGCAGCCAGACTCCGCGCCTATTGCGCCTGGTGTGTCCGCGGTCCTGCTTGAGTCAGTCAGCACCACGTTGCACTTCTTTGACACCGCAGGCATCCTAACGCAAGCGTCGGCCTGCGCATGGCGAGTGCTGACGCGATCGAGGCCACAAGTGCGTCCCTGTCCACAGCAAGTCAGCAACTCCTAATACACGAGCACCCATGCCCTTTTGCCCACCTGTACATGGCGATACTGCGGCCCACTGGGTACACCACCGTGTCCTTGTCCACCAGCACCACGCCCCCAGGCACGTGCGACATGCCCACAGCCATGCTGCATGCGGTACGGGCAAGGAGGGTGGCAGTCGGACGTGGAAGAGGAAGAGGACGGGGAAGAAGTCACAGCCAACCAGCGTGCCGGCCGGAAGCGGTAGTGCACATGTACCACCAAGCCAGTGCGCCAACGTACATCCGACTTGTAGAAGCTGCTGGAAAACGCCCTGCGTTAAGCCCCTGCTCCCGCTGAGAATGAATGGTGTCCATGCCGCGTTGTGCTCAACATGGGAGGGAGCCGTGCCGGTGAACCAGCAGTGTGGTGCGCTTTGCAGACCGCCCCAAGTCAAGGGTTGCAGGCATTGTCATTGCATGTGTACACGCGTGCACATGCCGGTGTGGGCTGGGTGGCGCTCCAAGCTTTAGCAGCACTTACACAGGAACCAGAGTGGGCATCCGCTCCTCGCCTGCTGCCGCTGCTCCCACCATGGGCGCACGCCCGTCCTCGGCTTTCTCCTTTACGTCGAGCTCAGCGGGCATTTGAACCCGCAGCGCCTTCTTGGCAGTCTGCTCAGCCATGGCTACCCACCTGCCCTACCCCAGTTCGCTTATCCTGGTTATTGGGACATGGCACTTCGGAGAGCCCTACAAGACCGTTGCCCAGTTGAGCGCACCTGTTGCTTTAAGGTACACATTTGTGCTCGTCAATCAACATTGCGCATGCCTTGACCGTTTGGCCGCGGCACAGTTAGAAAGCCAGGTTCGTCAAACATTAGGCTTTGACAGGGCTGCCACTAGAAATGACAGGTAAGAAATACGTCGAATCATGCGCAATGAAAGCAGCAGGGATGTGGGCTGCTTACACTGGCTCGTCCTCCGCAGGTAACCACCGGACTAACCACCTGCGCAGAACCACACTTACACTCGCGTACACTCGCGTACGCAAAGCCACGAGTTGAAATAGAACTGACATCGGCGTAAAGAAATAGCAGTACAGTCATGCGGAGACTCAGAAGCTGCCTGTGCCTCGCTAGCCGAGCGCAAGGACTTGCGGCTACCCTAGACCAAGCGTGCCCAAGTGCTGCATCGTCAATAACGCTAGACATAGTCAGTACCTCCGGGCGCGGTTGGCTTGGCCTCCGAGGGCATCAACAGGGCATCAGCACCTCAACAGCGGCCACAGCAGCGATTGGAGGCTCTTCACAAGGGAGAGTGAAACAAGCAGAAGCCGCTGAAGCGGGGGAACCGGCTCTCATCAGGGTGGTGTTGCGGCAGGCAGGTGTTTTGGGCGACGGGGAGGACGCACCCCTAACGTCAGTACCACAGCCCCCGGTCCCCGTCTGCTTTGCGCGCCAACCCTTGCACCGTTGGCACTGCAGAGGTATCACCAAACCCATCTCATAGGACACATGATCATGCGTTTGCCCACGCACCTCTCTGCGATTACAGGATGTCAAGGGGCTGGGGCAGCGTGGGGAGGTGGTGTCCGTGAAGCGCGGCGCCATGCGGCACGAGTTGTACCCGCGGGGGCAGGCGGCTTACGCCACACCAGAGAACATACAGCTATATGCGCGGCAGGTAGGTGGTGGTGGAGTCGCGAGGTGTGGGGGAGGTGCGGAATGCGCAGGGTGTACTTATTGTCTGACATGTGTGCCGGTACCGTCCTGGCTCGGCCACGTGCCTGCGCCTCGGGCGACGTCAGTAGCTAAGTACCCTGGGCACTCCCCGCGGCCTGATCCTTGTCACAGGTTACTGGCCACAGGCCTGTGTGCTAATCCTTGTAGCTATGGTGTACTGCGTTCCTGAAACCGTAGCCAGGAACAGCCACAGCGCAGCAGCACTGCTTGTGCGGGGTCAAGGCACATGTCCAGGTGTGCAGTACCTAGAGCAGAGGTGTTACTTGTGCACACAGCATGTTTAAACACGTGGTACCGTGGTGCATGTCTTGCATCGCACATGTTGCAGGCTACGTCCGAGCAGCGATCGCAAGGCGAGGAGTCCGAGGAGGCCAAAAAAGACTCCCTTGTCAAGCTGATAAAGGCGCTGAACCGGAAGCCCGTGGTGCGTGGCCTGGGGGGCAACAAAGTACTAACGCGCGAGTTGGTGGGGGGCAGTATCTGCAGAATGCACTTATAGCATAGGCGGTCTGCGAGGGTACTACCAGGCCCTTTCCGAGTGCCCTAGGCCCGCAAAGTAAGTGTGCCGGCACTACAACTCCAACCTTGACACATGTCCTTGTGTTGCACCACTTGCACCGCTGGTGAGGTCCACCGCCACTATCCTCGCTTGCGACCTCTGCAGCCGGCTAGAGCGACCATCAACGCACACGATGTGTGCTCCCCGGTTGTTAAAGTGCTGGTCCTACAGGGGCGCTGATCACTCACCCACGGTGCACCGCATAGACCCCATGGCACCCCTGCCCGGCCCTCCCCTCGAACCGCGTTCTGCGACCGGCCCCAGTGGCTGTCCCAAATCGCATACATGCCGCAGAGCTTGCCAGTACCCCTCCACTTGTTCGTCGCCCGGCAGCCCGCCGCTTTGTGATGGTCGAGGCACAACCCACCATGCGCACAACACCCGGCCCGCCGTTGCAACCATCCACCTGCCGAACTCCGCTTACTATCCGCTCCACCATCCGGGCCCACGCACTCGGTCTCGGTCTGCAGCTTCCGCCTCCGTCGTTAAGCTCAATAGTAACCGCACATGCCGACACGGCCAAGTTCTCTTGCTCTGATGTATGCGTTGCACCTCCCCTCACCGCATCCTGCCACACACCAGATCGTGACTCGGCGGCCGGCCCCGTCCAACGAAGACGCGTTCGGCGAAGCGGCCGTGTCGTGGCGCCACGTGCAGCGCGCCGTGCGGCGGCAGCTGGGCATCGAGCTGGACCGCAGCCACGTCATGTTCGAGGGAAAGATCGACGCATACGGCACGTACAAGGTGCGGTGGGCGCCGCACGGCGGTATGGTGCCGTGCAGTGCGACATTAAACTAATGTGTTTGTGCAGCACTGCTCCGTGTGCGCGCGGGCGTGATGTCTAGGGCAATCATTGGCAGCATGGTTAACAATAACCGCCTGAAAGCGTTGCTACCATCACGCTTCAGCCTAGCGCATATCACCCACTGCCTGCCTCGTGCCTCCCGCCACCTGTGAAACACAACCCTTGTTCTTGTTCGGGCACCTACTCCGTTCACCGTCGCCGGTTTCCTCCAGATCAACATGGTGTAATGCTACGAGCTGCTCACTCGCCGCCTGCCTCCCGCGCAGGTGCCCCTCAACCTGCGGCTGCTGGACGACACGCAGGTGGAGCTGACGGTGCATGTTGACAGGAGGGGCGCGCAGGCGGGGCCAGGGGCAGGGCGCGCGGCGGCGCTGGGGGCGGCAGGGTCAGCGTAGCGTTGCGGCACGTGGCAGCGTTGGGGGCCCGGCTGTAGGGACTGATGCGGTGGTGGTGTTCTGCTTCCTGTGCACGTGGGTCGGTTGGGTACATCGAAGGATGGGGAGTAGGCAGGATAGGTGCGCATGTCCGCAGGCGCGAATGCGCCGATGATGCAGGGTACCGCCGGTTTAGCAATGTCAGTCCATGTAGGGAGCAGGGGTAGGAAGTGCTGCACGGTTCAGCCATGGACAAGACATTGAATGGTCTAGGAAAGGTGGAGAGCCTGAAATGCCACGTGTCCCAGGCCTTCCTTAAGGCTCCCAGGCCTTCCGTAAGGCTCTGGCACTTGCGAACAAGGTGTTCGATGGGAATGAGCCAAAGCCCACATTGTAAAGGGCGACGCGAGTGTGTATTCTTCCCCCCACGTCCTTCCTCCTCGTCCTCCACCCGGGGTGCTCAACCGCCCAATGCGGGGCAGAACTCATCTGTCGCACTTCCCAAGCTTGTCAGGCGCATGCATTTGCATTAAGGCCCGCATGCAACATTAGTGTTGCAACATGCGCCTGCCGGCCTCGTCCAGCCTGAAGGTCAAGCTGTGACAATCTGGTCCCATCAACCCCATGCGTCGGCTCAGCTGCGCAACCCTTGCTTCAGCAGGGCATCTGCGGATGCAACAGGTCAGGTCAAGCGATATGATAATGAGCCAATGCGGTTGACAGTGAAGCAAAACGCACTGGTCATTGTGGATGACCCCTTGCCGCTTGGGACAGGCCTAGCTTGTGTCCAATGCCTGCGTGGGTGAGAGTACCGTATCGGCGGTGTTGGGCCCTGTGAAGCTGGGGTAAAGGCTTGGATACAGGCGGGTACAACGTGGCGGTGAGCACGTGCTCCGCTTGCCAGCAACCTGCACTAAGCCCGTCCACGGCCCTGCAGGTACTGTAGGTGCACAGGACGGATAGGAGTCGCATGGGATGCACAGGGGACACACGCTCGGGGAGTGCTGGGGAGTGCCGTGGAGCGCTCTGTCCTCGCGAGCACATGGTCACCACGTCGGCCCTCGAAACCTTTGGCATGTAAGGGAACGTTGGTGTCTCCTCTGTGCTACGGACCCTATGAAGCAGGGCGGGGCATTCTGAGCCCTTGAGGGTTGGAGCCTGGTGTGCTCCGGGTTTGGGGCTTGGGTGCAGGGAGTGGGGAACAGCCCCTTCTCCAATCCCAAAGCGCCAAGCAGTACCAGGCACTCAGATGCCATTGACTTTCTTCACTGCTGTCAGGCGAATGCCAAGCGGACTACACAATGATCCATGTGTTAGCTCACACAGACGCCTGGACAAAGACACAGCATCTGATCGAAGATATGCAGGACATATCAGATATTGTCTGTAGGTGCTCGTGGCACGTCGCTCCCCATTGGGTACGGGCCCGCGTCCATCGCCTGTATACCGAGTTAATGTGCAGGCTAAGGCAGCTCTGCATACGAGCACAGACCTAGCGCTTAGCATATTTGGACTTGCCTTCTTCGACTCGACATCTGCCAGTAAGCACACAAGTTTTCGGGTCTGATTGCTTTCGCATTTCCGGAACCCTTCCCAACACGTGCTTTCCTTGGTCGCCTGCAGAAATGTCCTCCCAGAAGGCTGTCCAGCTGTCCCTCGGGACCGTGCGCTCGCTGAGCGCTGGCCTGGCGCGTCTGCAGGCTTCCTCCTCGGGTGCGTGTCTCAGCCCTCTCTGGGGCTGCGGCGCGCCTTGCTCCTTGCGATGGACCAAAGCGTGATCTCGATGACCTGCTTACACATCTTCTCATGTGTGGTCTTTGCCTACAGGCGTGCTGGCTAGCTCCGGCTCGGTGCAGGTGGGGAACGGAGTTGCTGTGATGGTCCCGGCACACTGTTTTTCTGTTCTTGCTGTCCACCTTTAACGTGCATGGCAAAGATCTGATGACGAAAACGTTGCTGTTGGTCCTTTCTTGGCCTTGCAGGCTGTGAAGGAGCCTGTGATGTCCGCGGTGCAGGTACGTGTCGGCGCAATCCCGTGTATCTGTACTGATATCGGAGAATACACAGTAACAGGATCACTATTCTAGTGCGTGCAGGCCCCGGTTCTGTGCAGCAGCCCCAGCGCCATCGCCAGCGGCATCCGCGCGGTCGCGGCCAGCCCCCTGTCGGTGCACAAGCAGGCGTCCTTCCCCGTTCAGGAGCGCGCCATGAGCGTGCTGGCTGCTTCCAAGATGGTTGGCGCTGGCTGCGCTACCATTGCCCTGGCTGGCGTGGGTGCTGGTCTGGGTAAGTTGGCGCCACGTGCTGCTCCTTAGCACCCGACTTGAGACGACATGACGAAGATGCTCAGCCGTGCTAGTTGTTCCTGTCATGACCTCGTTCCGGAAAGGTCGGCAGATAAGGCCTGAGTTATGGCAGCAGCGAGGTCGCTGTGCTGCCTACTGATCTGGTACCCTAGCCCAGTACTGACGCTGTCGCTACGGCGCCCGTCACCGTCCCGTCGCAGGTGTCATGTTCGGCAGCCTGATCAACGGCGCTGCCCGCAACCCCAACATCGCCAAGCAGCTGGTCGGTTACGCCCTGCTGGGCTTCGCCCTGACGGAGTCCATTGCGCTGTTCTCCCTGCTGGTGGTCTTCCTCATCCTGTTCGCTTAGGCTCTCCACTGCTGCTCCGGAGGTGTCCTTCTGTTCATGAGGCGCTAGAGGGTTCGTACTACGATGCTGCTGCAATTGCACCGTGCGGGTAGTAGCGATACGTAGCGTTGCGACAAGGGGCGGACCACGGACGGAGGATACTGGGCAACCTGGTGATGCGCCAGGGCTAGGGCCACGCGTAGGGAGACTTCTTATTCCTCCCACTAGATAGAAACTGCAGCTTAACAATTTCAGTTGAGCGAGAGTGTTCTCCGTGCTAGGCCTGTGCATGTACGTGCTGATTGGTCTCAACAGGGTGCTTGATCTCGGCTCAGCTCGGCTCAGCACGTTGACCGCACACGGACAAACGGTGGTCCGTCTGAATGCACAACAGTGCGTGTTTGCGTAGTGGCCAGTCGATGGCCAGGGTTCGCGCGTCTGCTTTCGGCGGCGAATGTAAATTGATGCGCTCGTGCTCACCAGTGTAGCAAGAGCACCAGTGCATGATGCCACGTGGCCTAACCCCATGGCACGCCATTCATCATCGCTTATAAGAACTGATCTCCGGGTCTACAGGACAACGCCGCACTAGCATGAGTACCATTCGACCGGGGACGGCGCAGGCGTGCGTATAGACCGTGTTACAGCATCCTCAGTCCCTCGGTTTGGCGAATGCAAGCCCAAGCTCGTTCAGCTCCTTTTCGTACATCAGCGCCCTGCGGCAGATAGGGCAGGTAACCAGGTATTCCATATAAGCAGTGTGCCAGTACCTGACAGTCAATATCTGATGACGAGGTTACGGCAACGGTGCACACACAACCGACGGCGGGTGCCAAACATTGTAGCAACCGCCCTCTGCCCTCAACCGTCAGCAAGGCCTCCCGGCCCACCCCCGCGTTGTCCCGTCCGCCTCACAGCAGCTACCATGCTCCCAGCCCTGCCGCCCCCAAATTTGTCATTTTTGTGCCGTTTCAGAGGCCAGAACGCCCGACAGCACGTGAGCGCAATGGGCGTCCCCCTGGCCCGCATTCTCGGGCACAGACACGGCTCCGCGCCCCCGGCTCCAGCCCACTCACTCTCGCTCGTACAGCTCCCTTAACCGCGCTTGCCGCGCCGCTTTGACGGTTTCTATGCCGCTCTTGACCCCCGCGTCCCGGTCCGCTTGTGTAGATATGAGGGTCATCTGCCCCAGCAGCGTCCCAGTCCGTGTGGCCGAGCGCTGGAGGTCCTGGTCAGACCACTTGGCGATGGTTGCTATTCGAGAAGCCTCAGCCTGCTGCTTGCTGTTGGCTACCCGCTGCTCCGTGGCCTTGACGTAGTCCCTCACATTCTTGGGCATGTAGGACATCGCGCCCCAGTGTGCGGACTGCTGGTGTGGGGAAAGGAGCCATGTGGGGGTTCATGTGTTAACGGCAGTCTTTGACGACAGGAGCATGTGCATGTCTAGGTTGTACTTGTCGCTGGGTAGGCGTTTGGTAGCAAGGGTGGGCACAGGTGCGCAAGGGCAAGGCTTGCCACGTGCCTGGTTCCCATGACCACTTCACTAAGTGTATGCCAGCGGAGCGCTGCACCTAACCAGCCGGCCCCCTACAGGTGCTGTTGGCAACCGGGCTCAAACAGTCTGGAAGTGGAGCACTGTGCCTCCCACGCATGTGAAAAAGCCTGACATATAAGTCCATACACATCGTGCCCTGTCTCCATTGATTCTGTCCTCCTTGGTGCAAAGCACATGCGCTGCGCAAACAACATGCCGCGGGGGCACTCGCCTTACTCCCTCCCTGATCCAACCAGCTCTTGGTGTCGATTTGATTGGTATAATGGTGTTTCTCAATATTTAGCAAAGTCACATCCGAGTCGCCTGGCACTCTCGGGCAGGTGTTCTGTAAAATACCGGGGAAACGTGAAGTCGCAGCAGGTCTACCTCAGCCAATGCAGTAGGTCATATTCCTTTCAACGCAAGATAGCTGACCTGCCAGGTCGGTCACCTGATGCGTGGTCACATGTTGTAACTCCATGCAGATGAGCTCGGCAACACCACAGGATGCCGCCTACATGTCAAGCGTATTACAGATTGCAGTCACAAGAAGCCTTGGCGTGGTTCACAGCGCTAGTGCTGGCCAGGGATAGAAGGGTGTTGTGCCTGCCGGGGCAAGCCCGGCTGCTCTTACCATATTAAAACACTTGTGGCGAGATCAGAGAGGCCTACCTAGCATACCGCTTGATCACTCGTTCCCGCTGCGCGCGGTGACACGCGATGGCGGACTTGGCGTCATTGGCCCGTGTTGAAAACTGGGCGGATGAAGTGGATGAACGTGAGTTGCGATCATTGGCATTAATCCTGATCGCGAGTCAGGGGATCTGGGGACTCTTTCACGTAGCTGGATCAAGTGTGCACCTGAGCCAAATGAACGCGGGATGAACAATATGACGTCGACGGAAGTGTGTCAAATGATACAGACAATGTCATCTCCAGTAGCTGCTCTCGGGGTTCTGGGAAGAGCGCGGGAAAGGTGCAGCGTTGGGTTCAACGTGCCGTGCCGGCGTCTTGCCGTCGACAACCCATCAGCACTACTTGAATAGAAAAAGAGCAACCTGCTGGATGCATGGATGTGTTTGCCCACTTGCACACTTGGTTGGGCATCCAAACACACCAAGGCCCAGAGCGTGGCCGTGTGGGCATCCTGACGGCGAGGCTGGCTGTTTGACAATCTTCCTACCTCGCTTGTGCACCCCTCTCCCTGCAGTGGACAAGACTCGGGAGGCTGAGGAGGCCGCCCGGCCCTCCGAGCCTACCAAGCCGGCCCAGCCCCAAGCAACTGGCCACCCTGTGCTGCTAGGCGGTGTTCCTGACGACTTCGCCGAGTGGGAGGTGGACAAAGTTATGGAGGACCTCGCGCCGTCTGTGCAGGTAAGCCGTTGATTGGTGCAGTGCAAAGCAGCACACTTCCCACGCATGCAGCGCTAGGAGCTGATCTGGGGAGGCAGCAACGCCTGGCTCTTGCGCCTCCAAGTGCACCTTGGCATGCCACGGCCATACCCTCGTCCATTGTGCCTTGGCTGCCGACGTGTCGTTTTCCGTACAGGTCCTGCGGCGCCGCCGTCTGGCTGGCAAGGACCCCGTGTTCGAGGTGGAGCTGGGCAGCAGGGAGGATGTGGAGGTGGCGTGCCGCAGGATCAGCGGGGTGCGTGGGGCGGTGGCGTCCAGTCTGCACCGGCGAATAGCTTGGGGAGTTCTGAACGGCTTGTAGGGCATGGAGGGATGGCTCATACAGGCACTGCTTCTTGCAGTAGAACGGGACCGTGCGTGAGAGGGTTGTTGCGTGCGGTGGGTGCCGCAGAAATGGTTGGGAACTTTCAGTGAGCCCTCCGGAGAAAGATGCCATACATGGTTTGCACATTACGTATCGCACGCGCAATCAATGTGCATGAGCCCGGCCTACAGGTTGCTTATCGCCACTGTGCTTGTTTGGCCTTCCGTACGCAGATTCGCATGGGGGAGTACACGCTGTGGGTGCAGCCGGCGCAGGCTCCTCCGTCGTACGGTGGGTATCCAGCGCTCCAAAGTTGTTGGTCACCAACATCTTACGACCTCGCGTTTTCCGAGGCAGTGTCAGACACTGAACAGATCAACATCTCGCTAGCGAAAAGGCAACGTGCACTGGTGTTGTCCACTTCACCCTTTCGTTACGTGCTGGCCCTCCGCCCGTTGCCCATCCACATACACAGCGGGAGGCTACGCTGGTTCCAACAGCCATGAGCAGCGCGGCCGCAGCGGACCCCCCGGCGGTCGCCCTGACGCGCCGTACGGCCACCAGGGCTACGGTGGAGAGCAGGGGTACGGCGGCCGCGGGGGAGCGTACGGCGACAGGGGGCAGTACCCTCCGCCGCCGCCACGAGATGGCGGCATGTCCTCTCACAGCAGCTTCTCGAGGTGTGTGCATGGACGCAGGCCCGTCATTCTGCTGGACTTGTCCGGTGCTTTCTTGCATGTGTAGTTGCCGTGTTACACTTTCAGGCGGCAGCGATCACAAATCGTGTTATTTGCACTGCAAATACGCACTTGCCTGCGCGGCACCGTTTGCTCCCTGCAGGATGGACGGCGGGCCTTACGGCCCCCGCCGCGGGCCGCCTGGCTCTCGGGAGGAGGACCAGCCGTGGGGCTACCGGGGCGGACCGCCGGGTATGTGAAACGTGCTGTCTCGGGCGCAGAACGGTGTCACCTTGGCGCGTGCCTGTGCTGCATCGGGCATGCCACGTTGATAGGATCCCAACGCTGTGTCGGTGCCTTGCGTCATGAGCCAAGGCAGGTGTTGCTCGCGCCAACACCCAAACGCTACATGCGGGCAACTGAGACTCAGCAAACCCATCCCGCAGGGGCCCCCGAACGTGTGGGCTCCGCTCGGGGCGGGCACTTTGGCGGGCCTCCCATGCGGGGCGGTTACGGCGGGGGCTTTGACGAGCCGCCTGCAGGTGAGCACGCGTCCACCTTTCCTCGCTGAGTTGTGGAGCTTGCAGCTGCGTCACAGCCAAATCCAGAGCACTCCATCCTCCAACCGAGCCGCGGGCCAAGTCATCCACTCTAATTCGTTCACCGCCCGTGGGTTTGCGCTGCCCCCCCTGCCCGCACAGGCCGGCGCTGGGCGTCCCAGTCTCAGCCCCAAAGCATGGGGGCTTGGGGCAGCGGCGAGGACCGCTGGCCGCCGCGCGGCCCCCCCATGGACATGCGCGGCGACAGGGGAGATTTCCACGGGGCCCCGCGCGACGGGTCGGGCTACGGGCCCCCCCGCATGGGCGGCGGGCTTGGGCCCGGCGGCCCCCGCGGCGGCCCCGCCCCTGCCCCCGAGCCCCTGCCCTTCATGGACGGGGACCGGCCGCGCCTTAAGCTGCACCCCAGGAGTGTGCCGGCCGCGGCGCCGGCGGGGGGCGCAGGGGAGGGGGAGGGCACGAGTGCGGCAGCGGCACCGTCCACTAGCAACGGTGAGGCGGAAGGAGTGTGGGACTAACATGGAACGTGATGCTTCGCTTGTGCGGGTTGCTGAAGCCTGTGGCGTGAACCATAGGTCGACGGGATCGCGGCTCCCAAACTGACCTGCCGTCGGTGGGTTAACAGCAGGTTGTGTGAGTAGGCAAGTGAGTACAGAGCGGCCACATATTGCCTCGTGCCTGTTGCATGATGCAGATGGCAGCACCGCAGCGGCCGCTGAAGGGGGCGACCAGCAGCAGCCACAGCCGGAACAGAAGTCCCAAGGCGAGGCCGCGGAGGGCGGCGTACCGGCTCCCGCCGCCGCTCCCTCCAAGCCAAAGCCCAACCCTTTTGGCGCCGCTCGGCCCGTGGACACGCTATCCAAGGAGCGCGAGATCGAGGAGCGGATTGCCAGGGAGAAGGCGGCTCTTGCAGCAGCAGCAGCCGCTGCAGCCCCGAGGCCCTCGCCGCCGTCCCACCCGGGCTTGCCTGCACTGCCCGCTGGCATTCCCCTGGTGGCACTCGCGGGAGGAGTACCGGGCGTCCCTGGTGTGCTACCCCCGGGCCTGGTTGCTGCGCCGATGGCGGTTGCGGGCATGCCGCCGGCCATGCAGATGCAGCTGCCCATGCCGCACCCGTCGTACGGCGAGATGGACCCCGCCATGGCGCAGCGCCTGGGCCACGCCCCGCCGCCGCCAGGGGCCATCTTCCCCGGGCCGCCCGCACCGCCCATGCACTCCCAGCAGCTCGAACCCCAGCGGCAGCAGCAGCAGCTGCCGCCGCCCCACCACCAACACCAACAGCTGCACCAGCATCACAACCACCAGCAGCCACAGCAGCAGCAGCAGGTCCCAGTGGCAGGAACGACCGCTCCGCCTCCTCCTCCGCCGCCGCAGTCGGCGGGCACAGCACCGCCGCCACCGCCCCCTCCTCCCCAACCCCATCTGCAGGCGCCGCCGCCTGCACCGGGGGCCTCGGCGGCACACCCTCCTCAGCCGCAGCCGCAGCCGCCCCAGCAGCAGCAGCAGCTCCACCAGCACCCGCACGCACCCCAGGCCCTGCCGCCGCTCCAGCCGCCTCCCATCACAGGCATCCTGCCGCCGGGCCTGCTGCCCCACGGAATGGTGGTGCCCCCACCGCCTCCACCCCCCCTGCAGCAGCCGCAGCACGTGCAGCAGCCGCAGCAGCAGCTGCAGCCCGGGCAAGTGCACATCCTGCAGAGGCCCCCGGGGCAGAGCCGGGAGCAGGTGCACCCGCCTCCGCAGCCGCCCATGCATGGTGAGTCTTCCCTTGCAATATGCGAGCCCACAAGGGCACTTGTGTGTGCAGCATGTCGTTGATCTGCATGTGTGCGTGCCTCACAACACAAGTGTGCCTGGCTGGCCTGCACACTGCTCAGCCGACTCGCGACATATCTGGTGTGTGCTCTTACACGTAGCCACAGATGCGTGCTAACTGTGAAACTGCGCCACTGCGCTGTGCGCCCCTCAGGCCCCGTCCCAGCAGCCGTGCCCGCCGCTCCCCAGTCGGACGACGCCGCCCTCAGCCGCGCCATGTCTGACCAGGCATCGGCCCGGCGCCAGGCCAACCAGGCGGCCGTGGAGGCGGCGCAAGCGCGGGAGGCCTCCGCTGCCGCCATGGCCGCCCTAACCGCCGCAACCGCCGCCATGACCATGGGTACTTCCTTGGCGTCGTACAACAGTACGACAGGCGCAACGAGCGGGTACGGAGAGGAGGACGAGCAGGAAGAGGAGGAGGAGGAGGATTTCCACGATGCCCAGGAGCACCTGGAGGAGGGTTCCTCGGGGAGCTCCGGGGCTGCAGCGGCTGCGATGGCGGGCGGCGTGTACAGGGGAGGTCCCGGCAGGGGCGGTCGCGGTGGTCGCGGCGAGGGCCGCGGAAGGGGCCGTGGCGGGCGCGAAGGAGGCCGCGGCGAGGGCGGGCGTGGGCGGGGCAGGGGCCGCGGGCGCTTTGGGGACTCGGCTGGCGCAGACGAGAGGCCGTGGCGAGGTGGGTACCGCGGAGACCTGGGGCACAGGCGTCGTAGTCGTGGTCGTGTGGTCGTGGTGTTGGGGCCTGTGTAGCGTGTGAACCACTGCCAGCGTACACCTCCGCGTTTGACCGGAATCGGCTGCGTCACCCGTGTTCCTACGATGCGTGCTACCCGGAAGGCCCTGCATGTGCTCCCATGCACCTTCGCGCATCTAACCTGCCTTGCGCTGCCGTCCTTGGCTGTCCTTCCTGTCACGCGCAGCTCCGCGGCACGCTGATGCGGAAGGCGCAGAGGCGTCGGACCTGTCGCACGCACCCAGCGGCGAGATGGCTGGCCGCGGCGGGGGCAGAGGCGGGCGCGGCGAGGGTCGTGGCAGGGGCCGTGGCGGGCGCGACGGCGGCCGTGGCGGCCGCAGCTTCCCCGGCAGCACCTACCACCCTGATGGCGTCGCGGCAGCAGGCGCACACGCGGAGGGGCAGCACCAGAACCACGGACAAGTGCTAAGCCACGGCGGCGGCTCTCGTCGTTCCCGTGGGGAGGGCCGGCAGGCGGAGGATGCCGGGTCGGAGGGTGCTGAGGCGGCGGGGACAGCGGAGGCGGGCGGGGAGCACCGGCCCGCGGGCGGGAGGGGCAGGGGCCGCGGGGGGCGCGGGGAGGGCAGGGGAGGCGGCAGGCATGGGCGCGAGGTTGGGGAGGAGGGAGGGCAGGGGGGCCACCGAGAGTCGCGTGGCGGCCGGGGGAGCGGGGGCGGGGCGGCTCCGGGTGGGTCGGAGGGAGGTGCTGGCGGGCGTGGAGGCGGCAGGGGGGTGGGAGGGGCTGGTGCGGGCCGTGGCAGGCCGCGTGGGACGTCAGGTGGGTCGGGGCCGGCAGGGGAGGGCGGGGCGGGGCATGGCAGGGAGGCGCACCACGGGCAGGGGCAGGGTGGGAAGGAGGACAAGGGGCACGGCAAGGGTGCGGCGGCGGCAGCGGCGGCGGCGAAGGACCAGGAGCACCACGAGACGAAGGCGCAGTCGCTTTACAAGAAAGTCGTTGAGCACACGGCGGTCAAGCCCACCAAGATCTCCAACGTCTTTGACCTCCTCGGCAGCATGGGGGATGACTAAGCCGACGAGCATGATCCTGGGCGGAAGGCGGGCTACCGAACCGACTGGTTGTGTGCCGGTTTGTTGGTATTTGGCACACGTTTTTTGTTTGGGTACGAGGCATTGTGTTATGGTCAGGAGGAATGAACTGGGGTTGGATGAGCTCGACGGGCGTGCTTGTGTGGTGCCGTTGTGCGCACGAATGTGGCAGCGCTGTAGACCAGGGTTGTAAAACCCAGTTGGGCAGGGCAATGCGGGTGCTGCAGGGTGTTTGCGTGGGTTTCGGCATGGTGTGGGTTACCCAAGACATGCGTCACATGGGGTTGCGTGGGGAGCTGTGGCACAGGGCTTGTGGTGTGGTGTGGTGCAGTTGGGACCGAAGGCCAGCGTCGTGTGCGTGGTGCATCTGCCTTAAACCTGCATGACCTCGACTGCGACTCGTTGCACTGTGAGCCGCTGTTGACCGTCGTGCTGGTCTGGCAGCTAGTGGTTAGGTGGTCCTGTCTGCAGCCAACCGGGCAGCTGTTGAGAGCAGGGTTGCTGTCTTCTCGCATCACGCCTTGCGTGAGCCGCCACAAGGAGGACTCTGGTTGCGACGCGGCGAGCAGGTTGGAGTGTCTTGAATATGGTCTTGAAAAGGCGTGGGGCAGGGCTATTTGGGCCAGGGCTGGCTGGGAGTCTGCGGTAAGCCTGCGATACGTGCTCGCCTAAAGCTGGCGCCGCGTCGAGGCATGGCACTGACGCGTTGCAAACGTAGCACTGTAAAATGAAAAATGCGATGGTCACACCTGCGACCCGCAGCCTCCTACGGCAGTTACCCATCTGAAGCCTGGGACTAGCTTGGAGTTTCCTCCCCTGGGGCGCAAAGCCCTGTCCGTACCGCACCCTTCCACCCTTCTCCCCTGCATCCACCGGATGTGAATCCACCCTAGCGCTCTTGCTGTACTGCGTTGCCCAAGGGCCAAGGCTGCCATGCCCCGTCGTTGTCAAGGCGATAGGATGGGCCCCTTGCAAGGTCTTACATGTGGTCCAGGTGAATCATGCCCAGACGGCGTCCCATGTCTCAGGTTCGACCTGGTTCAACTGAAACAAGCCAGGGGCGCCACCGCGCCTACCATTGGACCAGACTGGACAGCACTAGGCGCCGTGGTTTGCGGGCCACAAAACTGCAATAGTCAAGCACTGAACACGTGTGGCGGAGCTCTGGCATACGCCAATACTCCCAGCCCTCAGCCTCACACATCAGACGTCACACCGCTGTACGGCCATGTCGCACCAGCCAGCGCACCCCGCATCCTCGGCTCAGTCTCACACCCGGATCATTCCCGTACACTCACACATACAGCGAGCTAGTAACGCTGGGCCAGTCGTTGCTTGTACCTCTTTGCATTAAAGCTGATGACACAGGGCGTTCGGCAGCATGGCAGGTCCTTGGACAGTGGACACGCCAACGCGACGAAAGCACTCCGTGCCACTTGCACCTTGCGGTGTAAGAGCACGGACATGGCGCAACTCGCCTTCTCAGCTGCTTGTCCACCCTGGCCCACCACAGCCCTGCGCCTCGTGCATCGACGGCATGGGCCAACCGCTTGCTATCGGCGATACGGTAAGGGGTTAGCCCACAACCGATACAACATAGGAAATCACATCAACCTACGTAAGAAGTCACTCCCTTCCTAATGCCTGGCCTCATCCACTCAAGAGTCAAGACCTCATCACTGCAAACACGACCTTGACTTGCCCAGCGCACCATGCACGACACATGCGTTGGGGGCGGCCGGCAGCCACAAGCACGCAATCATGAGCGCCACACACCCCGGATGGCCCTCCCCACGGAAGGGACCAGCGCTGGCTTTATGGACCATTACCCCCAGCAGCTGCGCACAGCAATCTATCGCCGGCAGCCCGGCACCCGCACACGCCACTCCAGCCACCCTGAGCACCCAGCCCCTGCCGCCATGCCACATCCGTGCCGCGCACGCCTTCACCTCTACATGCCTTCGTCTACACAAGCCTCATCCCTCACCAGTCTCTATGTCATTAACCCTCTCACGCGGCCTTACACGCCCTGCGGCTGCCCCTCCTGCTGCCCCTGCCCCTGCCCCTGCTGCTGCGCAGCGGCGAGCCGCTCCATCTGCAACTGCTGGATCTTCATCTCCAGCTGCTGCGTTTTCATCTGTAGCTGCTGGTTCTCCACCTCGAGCTGCCGGTTCTTCGTCTCCAGCTGCTGGATCTTCATATCCGCCACCTGGAGCTTCAGCCCCGCCACCTCCGCACAGTGCTGCGCGTCCTTCAGGGCCTCCCGCATACCCACCTCCTGCGAGCCCTTCGTTCCTGCACCCTGCTGCAAGTCCGCGCCATTCTGCTGCTGCTGGTTGGTGACCGGCGGCTGCGAGTTGCGGGCCGGTTGCTGCGCCGGCTGGTAGTGGTGGTTGAACGCGTTGGCTTGGGGCTGTGCGATTAGCGGAGGCTGGGCTTGGGGCTGCGCTTGCAGGGGAGCCGGGGCCTGGGGCTGCTTATGCAGTGAGGTGGGTGCCTGCTGCGGTTGCTTGCTGTAGGATAGGGGAGCGGCGGCGGACGTGGCGTCGGCAGGAGCGGGGGTGGTTGTCGGGGCAGGGGCAACCTGGGATGCGCGGTAGTGCGGCAACCCAACCTGCTGGGGGGGCAGCTGCGGTGGTGCCAGTGGCGATGGTAGGGGCTGCCTTGCAGGTGCCGGGCGCGGTACCTCACGGTTTGACAGCGGCTGGGGCACGGGCCGGCACTGTACGGGCAACAGGAAAGCGTGGGCTGACGAGGTGCGGGCGGAGTCTGCAGTGGGCTGCTGGCTGCTGCGGTTGCGTTTGGCCGACGGGGGGTAGGACGCACTGCGCGGCACCTCAAGGACGTCCCAACACTCCCCTTCCTCCTCCTGTTTTATTTGCGGTGTGGGCGGCGTTTGGGGCCGCTGCGGCTGCTGCGATGTCGGTGATGGCTGCATCTGCTGCTGGATTGGCGGCGGCGGCGTCGACTGCTGCTGATGCCCTTGCTGCACCGAAAGCGATGGCGAAGCACGCGGCACCGCCGCTGGCGTAGGCGATGGAAGCAGCTGCTGCTGTGGCGGCGGCGGCGGATGTGGTGGAACCGGCCGTGCATCCACTGCAGACGGTGCAAGCGGTGAGGACAGCTGCTGCTGCTGCTGCTGCTGCTGCTGCTGCTGTTTGAGCTGCAAAATTGCTTGATGCAGCTGCTGTCGCGGCGACAGCGGCGAGGGAGGTTGTAAAGTCGCGCCCGCTGATGCGAGCCGATGAGGGGGCTGCTGCCCCTGTGCGGCCCTGACGCCAGCGCTGTGCACCCCTCCGCCCGGGTTGCTGCTGCTGCCGATGCTGGCCCCTGCGCCTTTCGCGGCAGACAGGTGGGATGCCCCTGCCGCGGCTAGTGCTTCGGTGAGGCGGCGGTCCTCAGGTGGATCACTGCTCGACGGAGAAAGCATGGGTGTTGGTCGCACGCATGCTGCTGCTGCCGCCGCCGCCGCCGCCCCTTCACTCGCACATGCGCCCAGAGCTACCGCGACAGTGGCACCCGGCCTGGCACCAATCACCGGAACCCCTGCGATTTTGTTGTAACCCTGGAGCGGCCAAGCCGCCATGACCGTTCTGGGTGGGAGACTGGTAGGCGCCGCTGTGCCGGTAGCTGGTGGCGTTGATGGCGGCGGGCTGTTCGTGCGTGGCGATGGGGGCGAGGATGCCAGCGGGCTAGATCGCGACTGATCACCGGCGGGCTGCCTTGGCGATGGCGGCGGCGAGGGGCCGGCGATATGGGAGGGCGCGAAGGGAGAGCGCGGCGCCGGGAAGTGTGGGGGAGAGGACTGAGGCGACGACGGTCCAACAGGAAGGGCGCTGGCTGGAGCAGAAGCGGCGGCGGCCGCAGTGGTTGTCCCTTTGTTACCAGCAGGCTGGCCGTCTGCCGCTGGCTGCTGCTGCGGCGGCGGCTTCTTAGGCGAAGGAGGTGGCACGTAAGGGTCCAGGATGCAAGCGGGCAGGGCAGGGTACGACGGCAGCAGCTGGCTAGCCAGGGGGCAGGCTTCCTTGTGCGCGTTCCCAGCGCGTGCCGGTAGGCGGATCTTCAGCCCCTGACCGCTTGTGCCGCTGCCACCGGAGCCAGATGTGCCGGCGTGTGCGGCAGCGGGCTGAGGCTGGGTAGGCGCCGTGGGCCCTGCGCGCACGTCCGGGCACGCAGCCGCCGCTGTTGCCGACGCGATCTCCGTATCCGCCCCGTTCTGCTGCGCCTGCTGCCGGCCATCGGCGCTGGCAGTGGTCACATGCGCCGTGGCCGCCGCGGGTACGGCGGCAGCGGCGGCGGCGGAGGAGGAGGTGGCGGATGCGAGGGGTGAGCTAGGCTGTGCAAGGAATAGCGGGGGGAGTCGTGCGCTGCTGCCAATGTCGGTGACGTCGGCGGCAGCGGCGGGCGTGACCGCCACCGCTGCGGCCGTGGCGCCCTGCCGCTGCTGCCTCGCCGTTGCAGGGTTGGCGACGGCAGCGGCACTGGGCCGGGGCTTGTAGGAGGCGCGGTGCGGCAGGGACTGCGGACGCCCGAGGCAGGGAGGCAGAGGCACCTGCGGTCGGCGTGGGAGGGCCGTGGGACCTGGCGAGGGCGTGCGGGCTGCTGCTGGCGCTGCCGCCAGCGGAGGGGGCGGCACCTGGGCAGCACTGGTCTTCCGGCGCTTGGCGGCCTGTTGCTGCTGCGGCTCCTCCTGGTGCGGCTCCTGCTGCTGACCCTCTCCACCCACGGCCCCGCTGGCGGCCGCCGTGCGCAGGCGCCTGCCGCTGGAAGCG
The DNA here is from genome assembly GCA_036984285.1 of Chlamydomonas sp. KOR1. Lineage (NCBI taxonomy): Eukaryota > Viridiplantae > Chlorophyta > Chlorophyceae > Chlamydomonadales > Chlamydomonadaceae > Chlamydomonas > Chlamydomonas sp. KOR1. The sequence goes on along the minus strand of BQMZ01000268.1, from coordinate 178,804 downwards.
CCCCGCCGCCGCCGCCAGCCCCTGCGCGCCAGCTCCCACTCCTCCTCCTCGTTGTCCTCCTCCATACCCCCCTCGCCGAACCACCCCCCGTCCTCCTGGTCCTCCTCTGCTTCCTCTTCCTCCTCCTGCTCCTCCGACGAGGGAGTCTTGCTCACACGGGAATGCTTGACAATGTTAGCGACGGATGCCGCCTGCTGCTGCTGTTGCTGCTGCTGCTGCGCCTCTGGGTCCGCGGCAGCTTGCCTCGGGTGTTGCTGCTGCTGCTCCTGCTGCCGCTGCCGGTAAGCTGCACCCTGGCGTTCGGTGTGCGCGGCCAGGAACGTCTCGACAGCAGCGGAGGGTAGGAGGGGGCCCTGCGGCGGCCGCCGTGGGCGCTTCAGCGGGGGCGCCGCAGTCTCAGCTGTCGCGTTCGCGGGTGCGGCTACTGCCACGGCAGGCATGTCTGCAACAGCGTCAAACGTTGTAACGCTACCGAACGGCGTGGACCTCACGTCCGCGGCCTTGCTTTGCACATCCGGCATCATGTGGGTGACGCTGGTGTCCATGTGCAGGTCTCCAGAGGCAGTCGTCGAGGCTGGGACCGCCAGGCTCGATGCCGCAATGCAGAGCGCCTCAAGTCGATAGTGGGTCACCGGGATACTAGACCGCGAGTGATTCTGGTTGTATGGAGACATAAAACTAACTTAAGGCAAGCGGCATACGCCGCCCGTCGCGAAAGGCCCCTTGTGAATTGAGGTGACTGTCGACATGACCGGCTGTCAAGGACGCGCGCAAGCTGCAAAATAAGATAGAACAGTCGTTGATATTTGCAACAACCTTATACTGCGTGCGCGTGCGTGTGGCTCCGGCCGATGTGCTGCCGAGCGCGGCTACGGCACTTCCGAAGGCTAAGAGGCACACCAAGCAGCGTTACCCACCTAAAGGCCAGGGTAGTACTTTTAATCAAGGAAAGTGTCGAGACAGCGTGCAGCACCGTGGTTGTGCGGCGTCGTCGAAGCGCGAATCAGGTCGAAGAAGGGCCCGTTTTGCTTGTCTGGCCGTTGACGCTGCTATGAGGCGAGTACCGCTGCCACGAGTATAAAATAAAACTGCAGACATATTACAGCCAGCCGCCGTGTTCTTGTGACATTTTGGAGCATTCCGGGTTTAAAGTGGGTCGTACGTGTCACATCAGCGGTCGTGTCCGTCCGAACGTGAAGAGACCCTGGCCCAGATGACGAGGCGACGTGACCGAGGCAAAGCCTGATTCCTATGAACCAATATGATAAGCAATAGGTTGTCATGTTTGGACTCTTGACGTGAACGAGAGCGCCCGTCAGGTCCCGCCGCGTCACCATAAGCAAGGGCCCCCGGTTCAGCGAGGTGGGTTCAAGCGTGGGCCCAATACGCGTGCCGAGGCCCAGCATGCCCAGCATGCCTTGGATGGCCTAACGTGTCGGCTTGCCCTTCACCTTCGCCCACATATCCACATTGTTCAGCAGGAGTAAATGAGGTAAATGATTGGGGACGGAATCCCTTCCCTTGGCGACATACATCAGTACCATTCATCAGCACGCAAGCAGTGAGCTCAACCGGGCTGGGCCCGATGTGCCCTGCCCTCCAAGTCTTCCTAACGAGCGGCCTACAGCACGTGAAAAGAATTGGGGGTGTTGGTACTTGGCAGATAAACGCAGCTCGCCTCAATATGACCCTGTACACGCATGGCTGCCCCGAGGTGAACGAAAAGGTTCGCATTGCTGGATGTTGCGTGTGGGGCCCAGGTGCAGGATGGGACCAGTGCAGCCCATGCCCCTTTTTCTGTGGCAAGGTTTACAGGTAAGGAGACGGGAAGGTAGAGGCCCCTGATATGTACAGGTCCGCACAGCGACGATGAGGGTACCAAATGCCTACCGCATGCCGCTGGGTGCATCCAGATGGTTGACAACCCAGACGGCGTGCCAACAACAGCAGCATGCGCACGCTGGCACGCACGGGCAGAGCACAATCGGCTCAGCTCAAAGCGCGAGAGGTCACGTGCATAACACATGCTGACATGCACGACATGCCCGCCTTGCCCAGACTGAGGTCACGCTGGTAGGCTGGTTACCGCCTCGCCCACAAGACCTGGGCACAATACGTTCACACGCTCCAGTGATCAGTGCCAACAGTGCACACCATCGCCCATCCCCATCCCCATCCGCACCCAATCCACGCCCCCACCTTTGGTGCCCCCACCGACCCCGTCTCATACTTGCTCACGTGAACTCACGCACAATCACAAGGCCCCACACCTAATACCAAACTCACATGATGCTGCATGCCTTGCACCCCTTATAGCTCGCATCCACCACCACCACCGGTGGCTTACCGGTACTCCCCGCGGCCCCCGCGGCCCCTGCCGCCGCCCCCGCCGCCGTCCCCTCCCCCCGTCCCGGCGGCGCTGCCGCCTGTGCGCCCGCCCCCGCCCCCGCTGCTGTCCCTGCCGGCTCCGGCGGCGGCCGTTTGGGCGCTGCCGCCGCCGCCGCCATGGCTGCCTGGGCGAACAGCGCACTGGCGGCGGGTCCGGCCGTGGACCGCTCCGCTGCCCGGTGCTTGAGCTCCCCGGCTAGGGACTCCTCCAGCGCTTCCTGTGGGGCGTGGTGGGCGTCAAGCGGGCGAATGGCATGAGACGGAGGTTGTGAACACGTTCAGAAGGCTCGTGGCGTATGCGGCCGGTAGATGAAGCCGTGCCGGTAGTGATAACAATCACCGCATATTGGACTTTAGTCTCAGCACTCACAGGACCAAGCGCCTGTGCAAAGTGTGCCTCTGTCGGCCTCAGGACTGCATGAGGACGTCCGCACACGCATTCCCAACCCACCACCGCCCCGCGCCCACCTGCTCCGCCCGCAGCTGCTGCTGCCTCCGCGCCTCCGCCTGGCGTCTGGCCGCCCGCTCCAGCTCCCCGGGGGGCGCCTCCCAGGGCCGCGTGTTGCCACGCATGCTGCGGGAAAAGGGAGCAGGGAGCAGCGGGGAACATGGTTGACCAGCTCTTTTACCCAACATGGTCGCAAGTGCTGGAAAGTTTGTTGCAAGGTCTCCAGTGAGTGGGGTGCCTGCGGTGGTGAAGCCCCTGGCAGTAGCAATATGGGAATGCAGGAAAGAGGAGGCTCATCGGCCGGCCTTTGGACTGCCGGTGGACCAGCCCCACGGCTGCGAGCGCGCACACCCCACCTGTTCCCGCATATGGTGACGTTGCCCTTGAAGTACTTAAAGAAGTCTTCCCATGTCATCCAGAAGGCGCCGTCCCGCCGCTGGCCCTGGCCCTGCTGCCGCCCCTCCCCGTCAGTGTCCCTGCGGTGCCCCAACGCCTCGCCCACCTGCATTGGGCAACACAGACAGGGACGCACACGCTCCGACGTATATCATGTTTGGCTTTGGTATCAGACTTGTACATATACATAATGATGACACCAGGAGGCAGAGTCCGCAAGGATGCAGCAGTCGCACCCATGCTCAGCCGGTTAAGTATGCTGTCCAAGGCACAATCACTCCGGCGAAGCAGTTGCACTCCAGCCAAGCCACAGCATTGCTAGCAACCCCGCCGCGTAGGCTCTCCGATCACCCACGGCCACCCCAAGCCAACTCACCTGCGGGTGCATGTCCCATTTGTTGCTCCAGTCGCTCCAGTCGCCCTTCCACTCGTGGGTGCGGGCGGGGTCCCGCAGCTGATAGGGAACAGATTGGGGCGGGCGGCACGTGGGCTAGCGCGTGGATGGGTGACAGCTCCGTTGGCTACACGTGTGCAGGCCACAGACACGATGCAGAGATGCATCGTCTGGTCGGTGCACCGTGCCGGTACGTGCGTGCTCGCGTAAAACGCCCTCTTAACCTGACGGTACTACGGCGCTCAGCGGCAACCTGCCACAGCACATACGGTAAGGGCGTAGCGCGCAATGCCCTCATCATGCTGCCTTACCTTGACCAGGCGCACGGTGCTGCCCCTGCTGCTGCGGCCGTCGTCGGCGTCTTCGGCGCTGCTGGCGAACGCGTCCAGCCGCAGGGAGACCTCCCTGCGATCAGGAAGGTCACAATGGACCTCAACGCCTCGGCTTTGCTAGGTTAGCACCATGCGTAAGCGCGGTATGGCGGTATGGATCAAATCCCCGTGACGGTCTTCAAGCAACAAGCAATTTATATGTGCCCCACATGCCCCGACACGAGCCACTCGCACACACCGCCTACTGCCCAGCAGGCCACCCACCCCGCCCTGCGCCTGTGCTGAACACCTCCCTTACAGACACGCCCGCTCCGCACACAGGGTCCCCGCCCTCTGCGTAGCCCCCGGCCACTGCTGCGACACACCTTGTGCGCCGCCCCCGCCCATTGCGACCCACCTTGCGTCCAGCAGGCTGTACGTCCTGCCCTTGGCCAGCCCCACGCTGTCGCTGACGTCTACTTGCTTGTCGGTCTCCGCGGCGGCAACACAGCCCAGCAGCAGCTGCGTGGACAGGACCTGGGGACGTGGGGAGATGGGGGCAGAGCAGCCGCACACCGTTTGCCCCTAGGTTTGGACTCTACCGGTACCTTGAGCAGGATGCGGGACAGAGGAATGCGCGTGGACAAAAGTGGGAGCGACTAGGACAAGACTGTGCTCAAGGTGCAGGTTCCCGTGAGCTCCACAACACAGCCTTGTGGCAGCCGCACGGGCCGCGTTTGCAGCAGCACCCCCAGGTGCTGGCCACGGGGTTGGTCGAGTAATGAGGTACGGCGGGGTCCGGTGGAGGACTGTGTTTTGGACGGAGCCGCACCACGGCGAATGTGAGGGTAGGGATTCGGGCGGCGTGCATGCATGGAGGTCGCGCACCAAGCCATACGGTATGCACCGGTATGCGCATGCCGTCGTACGTACCGTGAACAGCTGGTCGAAGGTGACGAGCGACTGCTCGTCCGAAAAGTATTCGGCGCGGTACTGCGCCGGCTGCTTTTCCATGTACGACACCTCTAGCCGGCGGTACTTCTGTACGGGGCAGCGAGGGGTAGCCAGCATTGGGGCGCACTGCATGCAGGCTGCAACAGCAAAGACAGTTGAGGCTTTCTCTCGCCGATTTGTCACTTCCTAACCCTCCGCACTGCGCGACGACATAGCTAGGCTATACATCGCACGATGCGTGTCCCTGGTGGAATAACAGTAGTTGCATCCCTCGTTCTTGTGTGACGCACCTTCTTGTTGTCGTCCCACATGAACAGGCACGTGTACTCGCCCGTCATAGCCGCCAGCGCCCAGCACACCTGTCGTACGATCGTACGGAAGCAGCCGCTTAGTGACAGCCACACCATGCGTGCGTGCACCGCCCAGACTCCGGGGCAAACTTTCAATGTCTTCCAGAGCAAAAACTTGGCTTGCATTCCTGCTCGCCGCACTGCAGCCGTTACTTACGTTACGTGTCACCACTCGCCGTGGCACAACGCCAACGGTTCCCGGCTCCAACCCCCACCTCCGTCTCGCGATCTAGGACTTCGTTCCCTGCGCCGCCCCCCACCACCACTACCACCACCTCGCGTTACTCATACTTTTTCCCCGCCCACCTGCACGCCCCACATGGACACCTTGCTGTACGAGTTCTGCAAGTGCAGTACATAAGGGGAGCGTCAAGCATTTGGGGTAATCCTTGCCCCTTCTGTGACAAGCGCGTATATCCTGAAACGAGCCTGCCCCGCTGGCGGCCCGCCACCATGGGTTGTGATTAGTAGGGCAAGCCTGCTGGTGCGCCCCCTTTGGCGTCACCTTCTTCAATTCGCCATCACCCACCACCAGCGCAGGCACGCAGCCGGACCGCGGTACGCCCGCACAGCACACGAGGGCGGCATCAAGCCCCATCTCCACCCACCACCATGCGCGCCACCGCCTTCTCCAGCAGCAGCACCCACACCTCGCCCCCCAGGATCTTGGTCTTGGTGATGGGGCTGCCATTGAAGCAGGGGATCCTGGGCAGGGGCCAGGGCAGACCGGGCAGGCAGCCCATGTGGGCGGGTGTTGCCATGCGAATGCAGACAGGCCGTAACCAGGTTCCACCAGGAGGTGCCGTTCTGCACAGCGAGAAGGCATCAACATGGCCCAACTGCCACTTACGAGCGATGCGTACCGGTATCATGCACAATTTACTCGCCAGGGCGTGCCATACGCGTGGCTTGCAGCAGCAGGCAAAAGCAGCGAGGACGGAAGCTACCGGTGCAGGTCCAGACCCAGGCCCCTCCCGCGCACCAGTCGTCGAAGGGCTGTATGCTGGCCTGCCCCGTGCTGGGGTCGTACAGCCGTACTTGGTAGGCGCCGTCAGGGCGGTACACCTTGGTCAGGAACAGCTGCGTGTACGGCAGAGGGGATGTGCGACACAGCGGTTATCGCCCCCACCCTGTCCTGTTGTTACGCTTCACGGTCCACGGTTCGCGACTCACCTCATTCCTTGTGGGCAAAGCAGCCTTCCCAGATTACCTACCGTACAACCATTCCCGTCCCCACACTCAGCACACAACACCCACACCGACAGCACCACACCGACAGCACCACACCGACAGCACCACCTCCACGAAGGCCTCCCGGCTTGTCGCGCGCCAACCGAGCAGCCTCTGCGCGCACCTCATTGCCCACGTCCTTTCCGCGTGCAACACACGTGCCTTCACACGTGCCTTAACACACAGATGCACGCACCTCCTCCACTGCGCCCGGCTTGTTTGCCAGGCACGCCGCCGCCACCATGAGGCCGTTGCCGCCTCCATCGATGTCGTCGGGGTGCGTGCCGCCACCAGCAAACAGCTTGAGGCCGCGCGCGCCTCGGCGGAACTGCTCCGGCGCCGCGATCTCTTTGAGACGCAGCCTGGGGGCGGGCAGAGAGTTAGGTTGCTAAGGCTACGCTACTTGATACTAATTCACGACAGGTGTGTTCGGGACCAGTAAGGGTCGAGTGGCCACACCAGGCGGAAGGTAATATACAATGCCAAAGTATTCAGGTGTCTGAACGGAGGCGGAGGCGGAAAGCGGCTTGAGCCGCAGCCGGGGCGGCACCAGGCGGTGTGGGTTTGTGACTGGTAAGACACAAGTGGCTCAACTGAGGCAATGCAGAAGCAAGGGGGCCAGCACCCTCACGCCCGGAGCGACTTCCGTGGTAAGGGCCACGCAGGAGGCGGTAGCGCCTGCACGCTGTCTTGTGCAGCATTGCGGCACCTGGTGGTGCCGTGTAGGTCCTGTCCGGCCAACAGCACATGCCGTGAGGCAGGGAGCAGCTAATACACACGCTCAGCACATGCCGTGAGGCAGGGAGCAGCTAATACACACGCTCAGCACATGCCGTGAGGCAGGGAGCAGCTAATACACACGCCTAGCACACCTGACCCTGCCCCATGCACCCACCACTTGATGATGTCGTCCAGGCCCTGCCCCACCACGGGGGTGCCGTTGTAAATGAACTTGTAGTCGCCCAGGGAGCGGTGGTCGTGCGGGAAGTCCGAGTCCTGAAGTGATGCGGTTTGTGGCAGGAGTGGGGACGGCGAACGAGTGTGGGTACGGTTCCAGGTCAAGGGCAGGTATGACTGGCCCGGGGCGTGAACCGGATTGTGAAGCAATTGTCGCCGAGCGCTTTGCCCAATGGGCTGTGCCTGTCAACCCGCTCCTGCTGTACAGCCGCTCCCACGGCTTGGCTTGCACTGCAGGCAAGGCTTAGCGCCCAAACCGCTCACCCCAACCGCCAACCGCCAACGGCAAGCCTGCTGTCCCGCGCCCGGCTCACATTGAACACCTCCACCCATCCCGCCGTCTCGGGGTCCTCCACGTAGTCGAAGCCGTTGCTGCAGGGGTGGGTTAAGTGTGGGTTAAATGCGGTGTCAGGCTAATGTCCTTGCGAACCAATGGGACAGGGAAAGTCGCGTCACGGTTGCGCAGAGCTGACCAGGAGCTAAATCGTGATGTTGGAGTCGCGGCACGCGGCTTGGGGATAGCTGAGGCACCAGAGCAGCTACCCACGGCAGCACGTGCAGCCCAGGGGCCAGGGGCCACCGCACCTCGGAGCCGCAGAACCCCCAGGCTTGGTATGAATAGATAAGCCTAGCACGCGGATGGGTTGGCGCGCGGGCTGTTACGGGCTGGGGTTGGCCTAGGGTGCTGCAGCGGGGGCGTACACGGCAGCCCTCCAGGGGCTGGAGCACGTAGGCGCTGTTGAGTTCTGGGGTGTCTACGTTGTGATGCCTGGGGTGTTGGTCAGAGCAGAAGATGCGAAGCTGGTGGCACGACGACACCCGTGCCCCGCCTCCCCGCCTCCCCCGGCCCCCCACGTGCAGCCTCACGTGCAGCAAAAGGTGACCTCCTTGAAGTGCGACACGAAGTCACGCCACTCCATCCAGAAGTAGCCGTCCGTGGCGCCGCCGCCGCCACTGGCGATACCGTTACCGTTGGCGTGGTTGGCGGGCGGCGTGTAGCCCAGCGCTTGGGACACCTGTTGGCGGCGTGACCCAGGCGACTCTCGTTGTGTCCCAGGTGCAATCTGTCATGCTTTGTGCTTCCCCAATTTGCCATGCAGGCATGCATGCCCTTGCCTCCCATGCACCTGAACCGACCGTACACCTTGCCATGCGCCCCAGTTACCAGGGGACCTTTTCACCCAACCCAAACGCTTACGCCCCTGCTATGCAGCTAGCTGTCGATGTGCTTGCGCCCCGCTCGCAGCCTTAGCAGCTTCAGCGGGCTGGTTCGGGTTGGGTTGGGTCGTGTTTCGCAGCGCACCATTCAGCCGCGCGGCCTTTCGGCCCGGAGCCAGCACAGGCACCAGCGTTTCCGTGCTTCCCTCAAGCCATATTCGGTTTCCTCGCGTCCACGCATGCCCCGCTCGCAGGGCGCCCACCTCCGGGTGCTTGGACCACAGGGGGCTGCCGTCGCTCCAGTCGCCGCTCCACTCCAGGCCGCCAGCGCCGTGCGGGTTGCGCACCTGCAGGCACGTGGCACATGGCACGCGGCACGTGGCACGGACGTCAGGGACACGTGGCGTATCGTGTCGCCAGGTACGTGAGCATGGCACGTACGGGCGGCTGCGACCTGTTCCGTGACGGTCCTGCACGCAGACGGTCTGCTAGCCAAGATTCCAAGCTCCAACTTTCTGCATCGGAACGCGTTGCCCTGTGCCCGAGCCCCACACACGTACGGTACATGCACCTGCGGGCACCGTGATACCTCCCCCTCACTCGCCTCGCTGGCCGCAGGCCCTAGGGACTCGCGGATTTCGTGCAGTGCCTCCCTTCGGGTAACTCCACCCCACCTGCACCATCACGAGTTGCCCCCCTGCTCGTGCAGTGCCGCTTTGCTGACCCCCACCCCACCTGCACCATCATGAGCTGCCCCCCTGCAGCCCGAGGGTCGATCACAGGCTGCGCCGCCACCACCGTGTAGGCGTGGGAGCGCACCACGCCCTGGGGTGCATCGCGGATGCGGTGCGGGTATGGAAAAGGAGCCCTGATGAAGAAGACATTAAGGAATGGGTCACTCGCTGCAACACCCTACTAGGGTGTGGGTGTGTGGGTGTGCCAGTCAGGGGCGTAAAGCAGGATGGCAGGCCATCTGCCAAAGCGTGCGTGCGGAGTGGTAGTCAGGCTGTGCCGCATCACTGGCGCCGAATTCAGTGTTTGCCTCACCACACTGCAAGAGCTTGCTGCGCTGCCTGTGCTCTTGGGAGATAGCACTCCCCGACCCACCTGCTCTTAAGATACTGGTAGTATCCCCCGCCCCCACCTGCACGTTGGGGTCGTCCTCCGCTCCCCCCGTGCTGGCAGCCACAAGGTTGCCAATAGCCAGGTGGTAAACCACCGCCTGCCGTACGGCACGACGCAACAGGGGTTGCCGTACACAAGAGTGGGAGCCATCTCAGGACCGTACAGCACCACGGCGTTGCTCAGTGCAACCGCTGCACGTACTGAGTGCATTGAATCCCTAAGGCATGTGTACGGAAAGCACACCGCACACACCGCGACGCAGTCCCTTCCACCAACATGGCCTCGTGTGCTTGTGGCGCACAGGGCACGAGGCACACAGGGGCACACACGTCAGCGCATGATACTGGTACTGCAACCGCGTGGGTTCAGTTGTCGTACCATGAACACCTCCTGGTGCGTGTAGTACTTGGACTCGTCCTGCTCGTCGTACACGTACATGGCGGACCTGAGCATCCGACAAGTCACGCACACAGCACCGGTGATACAAGCACCAGCTTGCATGAACTGGGAGCGCTGACGAGTCGCGTTCATGCAGCACAAGCTGAAGCAATACAGGCTCTTGCTGGTTGTATACGTAACAGCGGACACAGAGCGTGCGTGCCTGGCGAGGATGGCACGTGGCCCAACCTGCCCGTGCATCCCACCCCGGCCACCCACTTGCCCACAGGCGACTTGCCGCCTCCAAAGGCCACCACCTTGTCCGCCGGCCGCGCCGCCAGCTCCGCGCGCAGCCAGCGCAGAGCCATGGGGTCGCCCGCTGAGCCCGCCCCGCGGTTGCCGCCGTACTGCACACGTGCCAAGACACACATGACGCGTTTAGTAGCTGTCGCACAGCACATGGTACGTCGGAACCAATGTACGGCACACCCGTACGGCACGTGCCGTACCTTGCCGTCCAGCATGAACACGCAGCAGTAGTCCCCCGTCAGTGCCTGCAGCGCCCACGCCGCCGTGCCGCCATTGAGGTTGTGGTAGGAGGCGGCCACCTTGGCCATGGCCTTCTCCTGTATGCGCGGGGTAACGCCACACAACCGGTTTCGAGCTACACACGGTTCGACACCACAATCACAGTGTTGGTGCCTTGGCCGCTGCCTCTGTGGAGCGGACACGGCTGGCACATCGTGGACGTCCACCGCAAAGCTGCGCATTTCCGTGGACCTACAACACCTGCACATCACAATGACAAGGTCTGCATCCAGCCGAGCTGCTGCAACTGTTCCTGATGGGTATACATGAGCCCCACTGTGTCTTGGGCTCACCATCTGCAACATCGGTGCGAACCGGTATTGCGCTGACTGCCACTCCACCTCCAAAGACAGCGTGCTGCCTAGCCCAGTAATTTTGTTCGCATCAAGGTTTCTGATTCTCAATAATGCTCTACTAGGCTCCAAGCCCCTAGGCTTAAGAATCCTGCCTGCCTTGTCCCACACCCCACACCCCACACCCCACACCCCACACCCCACACCCCACACGCACCAGAAGCAGCACCCATGCCTCGTTCCCGTTGGGCCGCGCGAAGCAGGGTAGCCCGCTCTGCTTCCACACAGGAATGCTGCGCGCGGCATATCAACACGGTCAGACAAGAGGGCAGGACCACCAGATCAGCATACTTGAACACCACAGGATCCGGCCATACTCGGGCCTTTCTTGGCCTTCAGTCGCTGCACTCCCTTCCCCGCCTCAAGGCCCCACCAGCCCCCGGCCCTATAGGCTCCGTAGCCACCTTCTGGAACCGCCTTCCGCCCAGACCCCGCCTCCCGGCCCTCACCTGTCGTCCACCACCACGTCCCGGAAGGACCTCGCCTGGCGGTCCCACAGCCGCACCTGGGGCACAACGCAACGGCGATGACGGTGCGTGACCTCACCATACCGTGATGCCCCGCGCCACCGCAGCCATGTCACCCCAACCGCTGGCACCTCCGTTGTCCTAAACCCCGGTCTGAGCCAGCCCCACCTGGTATCTCCCCTGCTCGTTGTACTGTGGCGTGAGGAACACGCGCTCCACCGCCCCGGCCCGCCCCGCCAGGCACGCCAGGCAGGACAGCAGCCAGCAGTTGCCAAGGGAGCCCTGGTGCACGTCACCGGCACGCACTCCGTCTGCGTCGCAACACACGCGATCGGAGCAATTTCTTGCGCTGTCGCAATACCGAGACCACTCCACGACACAACGGCACGGTACGAAAGTGCCGTGCGCGAGGAGTGGTGGTCCTAGAACCGGGGTCGTTGCGGTACGTGGTCAAGAAGACGTGCTGGGGTGTGCCTGAAGTTGTGCCAGCACGTGTTGCACCGTGGCACCGTGTGGCACCGTACGGCTAAGAAATGCACGAAAATCTGGTACGGTACGGTGGTACCGTACGGTCGCACCTTCAAACAGGCGGATGTGGCTCTTGCCGCTGGCCACTGCAGAGAATGAGGCGATGTCCTTCAGCCGACGCCTGACGCAGGTGGTAGAGGACAACGCACGCCACAAAGCCAGGTGAATGTTGTATATATGACCATGATACCCGGCCCGCGCACGACAAAGCCTGCGTGTGGGGCCCCCGGCGTGAGCTGCCGTGGCAGCAGCCCACGTGGGACGCGTACCCCCGCTGCGTGTGGCTTGCCCTCACCATTCCACAACGCGGCCAACCGCCCGTCCGTAGTAGGACTGTCCATTGTATTTCACCTCCCCGATGGAATCGTCGTCAGCCTTGAAGTCGGGGTCCTGCGGGCACGCCCGGGTAGTCGTAGCGGACAAAGGAGGTTGAGTGGAAGGTAGATTGCTGCTACCTGGAGACGGTTGGCCCGGGGAATGCTTGCTGTGCTATTCATCGTGTTAAGCGGGAACATAGCACTGCCACTGTGTCCACAGCGTACCAAGCTGAGTCGCTCCCACTTCCGCATGCTGCAACATGCGGAAGGGCCCACGCACCCGAAACCTGTCGCCTCCACCGAAGCCCATCATGCATCGACTTAAAGCTATCCAGTGTTACCATGCAGTTTAGGTGCTGCTATACATCCACACAAGAAGGACTAGGTGGCGTCGCACAGCAGGCTAGGCACGGAGGGCGTGGAGTCGGCAAGTGCGATGGTGAAAGAGCATTCCAGTATGATGGTACACTGGTCGACACTGCTGTATTTATTGTTATTGTGCTGCAAAATACCATCTCGCCATATCATGCACGTTCTGCTCAAACACGTCTCCCCTGGTTGCGGCATGGATTCTTGGCATTGGCTAACCTAGCCTGCAAGTAATCTGTTTCAACATTTATAGCTAAAACTGCATGGGCTCCGGTCCTTATTGGTCTGTAACCTGTGAGGGTGCATCCCGCAAAAATGCCCAAGGACAAGGACCTTCCGCAGCGCTCAACGCGCGGGCGGCGCATGAAGCAGCAGCTTGATGAGGAGGAGGAAGAAGCAGACAACGCTTTCTGGAACCAAGAGTTCTTCAAGGAGGAGGCAGTTGACGACGACTACAAGACAGAGTCGGAGCCGGAGGATATCATTGACTCTGACTTCGACGAGGATGTAAGCGCTCTGTGCTGGGGCATCGCTAGGGTAGCTCTTGCTGCGGGCTGCAGCGCCTACCTGCTGCTGCCACCTGGAGCCCTTGGTCCGCACCTGGTGCCCACGAGCAGTTGCCACCCGTCTGCGGCCCATTAGGAAGGCGATGATGATGACGAAGAGGTGGTGGAGCTCAAGGATGAACCCAAGTAAGCAGCCGGGGAAAATTGGGGACAGGGTATGGACCCTGTGTGGGTTGCAGAGCAGGGGCACATGGGTGGGAGGCACTTGTAATGTCTCCCAGTACCCGGCGCTTTGTCGTGCTCACGAGGAACACATCCCGGCCTTCGCGTGTGATTGCCCCGTTCATGATTGGGGTTCAAAGGATACTGGGGTGGTGGTGGGTTTGGTGGAGTTGGCCCTGGAGAGGACGTGAGGAGCGCTGCCGTACCGACACCGTTACTTCTCTGGTCACTGAGGCCAGCCAGGACCGTGCTACTGACCGTGTAAGTTCCTCGTAACCATCTCCATGCGCCCCGCAGGAAGAAGGCCATCAAGCCTCCAGGGTGGAAGCCCAAACCCAAAGCGCCGCCAAAGCCCAAACCCAAGGCAAAGGCGCCTTCGGAGGACGAGGAGGAGGAGGAAGAAGAGGAGGCGGGTGGGGATGAGGAGGAGGGCGAGGGCGAGGGGGAGGAGGGCGGCGCGGCCAAGGCCAAGGCGGGCAGGAAGCGCGCCGCCTCGCCGCCCCCGGAGCCCATGGTGTACGTTGCGCCCACGCTGCGGCGGTCAACGGTCAACAGGGTGGCGGACTCGCAGCGGGACAGGAAGGAGAAGGTCAAGGTGAGGGCAGCACGTGCAGTGCCCCAAAGTGCTGCTGTGGTAGCAAGCAGTGGGTATGGGGCAATGTCCGTGGGGCGGTCAAGCAGACGATGCATGGACCGGGGAGTGAGGAGAGGTGGTGGTAAAATTGGCGGCGGCATGGGGACTAGCTGAGGCATAGTACCCTAAAGTCAGGTGCTTGTTTTGGGCGGGGTGGGGGGCGGGGCGTACAGCGGGATGGGAGCGCTTGAGTTTGCAGGGCAAGTTGTGCTGGTTTTGGTTGGGAGATGGCAGCACCTAGCAGCACTCTATGCTGCTGTAGGCGGGGGCGCAGTGTGCGAAGTTAATGATGGTTAGCATGGTTGGGACTATACCACCCCGCTTTCCTGTAACCTTGGACGGGGCAGTACCTGGGAGGCCCTGCCCCGGCCTACCCAGCATGTCCTACTTGTCACAGCTTTGCCTTGGCAGAAGCTCTTGCGACGTTATTGCGCCCACGATGCCCGCTTCCACCCTCATCCCTGCGTTAAGTGCACCTCATGCCTGCCCCTTGAGCTGTACGCGTATCCCCTGCACCCCACACCCGCATGCAGACCACCCGCAAGCGCACCACCAGCGGCGCCAACGCCAACTGGCGGCCGCTGACGCAGAGCGAGATGCTGGCGGAGGCCGCACTCAACGAGATTGAAAACACCAGGTGTGCGAGCATGTGCACGCCCTGCATTCGTGTACCTGCATGCGAGTGAACCGGCTAGCCTCGGCGGGCGCCCGAAGCACCCGGCAGCCTACCTGCAGGTGCCTTCCCTAACCCGTGCTGACCCGGCCCACACTCCCCGCAGGTGGCTCGGTTTCCTCCCTAGTAACCGCACATGCAATCTTGGTCTAGTCTAGGGTCTAGTCCTCTTACCTTTGCTCTAAAACATGCGTGTGTGCCTCCCGCCACCGCACCCTGCTGCGCTCCCCGCAGGTCGCTCAAGTCGCTGCTGGCGCAGGAGGAGGAGACCAAGCGCAAGGCGCAGGTCAACAAGCGCAAGAACGCGGGGCCCAGCGTCAAGTTCCGCAGCAGGAGGGGCGTGGACGGACTGGAGCACGTGAGGGGGCGGGGAGGGGGCGGGCGCGGGCGGGGGCAGTACACGAACAGGTCGTGGGTCCGTGGGACTTCCAGGTTGGAATAATCGATGGGGCAGTGCGTGCGTGCGGGTGGGCGGTGAGGTGACAGGCTTCTGCCCTCTTTTTAACAGCTCACCAGGCATCCGACTGCACGCTCTGCGGCAGCACGCTGGCACACTGCGCAGTGTGCACGGCGCGGCGAGGATGTGTGAGGACAACGGCGGCTGGACTGAGAGAATGGGCTCTTCGACGGGCTGCCCGCATCAAATGCACTATACATTGCCCTCCACCACGGCCAACCCCCTCCCTGTCCCACAGACCACCTTCGAGCTGGTCAACACCTACATCCTGCCGCCCTGGATGCCCAAGGCGCGCGCCCCGCCGCCTCCCCCCAAGCCCCTGTGCCCCATCACCGGCATGACCGCCCGCCACGTGGACCCCGCCTCCCGCACGCCGTACGCCAACGCGCTGGCGTTCCGGCGGCTGCGCACAGGGGAGGGCCCCCTGCCGCTGGCGCTGCAGCAGCAGCTGGCCATGGACGAGCAGCTGGAAGGGCACGCAAGGGAGTCCTCGCGGAGCAACGCGAGGGAACGGGCCAGCGGGGAGCTAAGCCGCAGCCTGGGCCTGAACCGCGCGGCAGGGCGGGTGCAGCTGCAGGAGCTGCAGCAGCAGGGGCCAGCGGGGCAAGGGGTTGCAGGGGGGTCAGGGGCCACAGGGGGGCTAGGGGCTACAGGGGGGCTAGGGGGCCAGCTGGCGGCGCAGCGGCAGCGGGCGGCTCAGCTGGAGGCGCACGTGGCGGGCCTGGTGGAGGCGGCCAGGGTGGACCCGGGGTACAACTTCAACCAACTGGTGAGGGCATGCATCGGGGGATGGGGGCGTTCGGGTGTGGGTATTGGGCGGAATGGTAAGGAGCGGGGAAAGCAGGCGTGTGGGAGGGCCCTTGGGCCGGTGACGTGTTTGGCTTGACCGTAAGGCGACGCTCGCGCATGTTCTGGAGGGCGTCTGTAGGCTGTTGAGGAGTTGCGGGGTAAGGCAAGGGGATCGCATGTTGGTGTTGGGATTTCTGTTGCACAAGCCTGTAATCCACATCCCACTGTGCGCCACCCCGCAGGGCGCCACCGCGGACGTCATGGCGATGGTGGTGGACGTGCACCGCACGCTCACGGGCAGCGCGTGAGGGAAGGGAGGAAGGGGAGAGGCGTGAGAAGCTTGACCGTACAGGAATGGTGGGGGGGCAGGGCCTTTGTCACCCTCGCCCACGCCGAAGGCCTGCGCGGGAGTTGCCGTTGAGGGACTTGGCCTGGAGGGCGGCGATGGCGATCGAGCCGGGGGGCCCTATTCGCAGCCTTCGGCCGTGCGGGGCTGCGTGGAGGGCGGGAAGGGTGGCCCAGAACGCCACCCGACCGTCCTTTTGTCTAATTGTTGGAAACACGGACTGCGCCCGTCCATATAGCGCGGTGTAGCAGTTGTGCGGGGAGGCAGCATGACGGCGGTCATCGCTGCTGCCAAGGGAGCATTGGAGTGGTCGCAAAGCTCAGAGACAATGCATGATTGCTGGCTGGTGGTTGACACATGTTGGTGGTCAGGGAGGCAAGATAGCGGCAGGCCATGGCAAGACCACATTGGCGTTAGAGACCAAGGTGTGTGCCAGGCACGGGCAGGGTACCTGAATGCGGGTCTGCTTATCGGGTGTGCGCCTTAAAGGACAACCCCGCATGAAGGGTGAGTGCGAGATGTCCATCGCAGCTGTGAACGAACAGTCGTTTGTTGTGCGACTCTTCCGTCTGTGTGGTGGACAGGGGTCCTCCGCTGCTGCTGCTGCATGCTGTCGCACCAGGTCGTACGCACAGCCCTGGATGGGCACACCCCGCCAAAGTGTAAGCTGTTAAGGCCATAACTCGTGCTGCCTTCCAAGCGCACACGCAACCAGTGATAGAGTTTTATCAGGTTTACCCGCAAGTGGGATGCAGCCAGCAGGTCCTGTAGACCCTATGATCGAGATCTCAGTATTGAAGTCCGCCGAAAGCCCACAGAAAGTCAGAACACTGGCCCCAAGCTGACGTTACACCGTGTTTCTTAAGGCATCCATCCAGGACTGCATGTGCATCTGTCCGTTGTCGGAGGGTTAAACGGGTCTCAGTAATGTGGCCTAACGGCCGTTCCCAAAGCTCCAAATGCCTCCGAGCTGCTCCGAGGCTCCGCAGGGCACCCCAATGTACGTGTCAAGCAAATGCAGCGTCACAACTAGGAGACAGGCAGACAGCACTCCTGCCTCTCGTACGCTTTCTTCGAGTAGGACAGTGCCATGCATCAAGTAGCCACGTGCCGGCTACGTGCCCGCTAACTCCAAAACCCCTTCCGAACATGGCGTGCCCCCATGAAACCGAGCTCTCGACCGTACACAGCCGGTGGTCTTTCGTGGCGTTGCCACACAACCCTCCCCGCGTGTATGTGCTTAAGCGCTCCCTCCCGGCACCTCCATCTCCTTCCCCTCTCCCAACGCCACGAGGCCACGGCATCTCCTCAGCTGCTTGTACACCACTGCATCGGCCAGCCCCCAACGAGCTGATCAAACGAAGATACAAGCGAGCAAATGCTTCCCTAGTATGCGTGTCCAAATGTACTTCATGCCTGCCATGCGCGCCGGACCCCGCGGCACACGCAGAGCAGCTCCTGATGCCCCGCACCTCCCGCCTCCCTTGCTCCCCGGCAAACTGCTGCCCCGGACGCCTACAACCCCCGAGCCCTTCCTGCCCTCCGCCGCGAGCACTGCCCCCCCAGCCCTCCCTTACGCTCCCCATGCTGCCGTGCTGCACCGCGCGCTGCCCCTCACATGAACTGGCAGCACGAGTTGGTCTTCCTGGCCTGCTTGTAGAACATCTGGCTGGCCAGACCCAGGTCGTTGCTCTTCTCCACCAGCGTGTCCAGCTTCTCGCCGCGCTTGAGCACCGAGTCGATGGTCTGGTGCAGGATGATCTGCGGCAGCGCGGCGCGGAGGAGGGTGCACACGGTGACCGCACCAGCTAGCGTCGCGTGCACTAGTGCTGGCCTATGGGGCTCGTAGCTTTGCTGATGCAGTGTCCTCGGGAACAAGGAGAACCCAAAGGACGCCCCTGGACCCATCGCCAGGGTTGCCGTGCCATGGCTGTGCACGGCGCCAGCAGGGGCAAATTGGGCAGCCCAGGGAGCTTTTGCTTCGGTGCCCCGGTGAGCACCATGGGCCCCGTCGCATGGCGGCGTGGAGTGCAGAGCCATCCCGGCTGTGGGCTTCACTGCGCCCGACACCTAGCTGGTTTTCAGATGCTGCTGCAGCAAGGCTGGCTGCCGCGCCTCACCTTGGTCTCGTCCAGGTCCTTCTGGATCTTTGCAATTTTGTCCGCTTGGGTGTGGTCCTGTAAACCAGAAACACATTTGTAGCGGGAGGAAGTGTGTTGGGAATGTGAACAGGCAGCTTTGCATGCCAAGGTAGGGAGCAAGGGAGCAGGCGTGCCGTGCGACTCCGCCTGGTCAACCTCTCTGGATGAGGACAGAGCGCTCACTGGAAGGCTGGCCCTGCCGCATGGAGCCATACCAGTACTCCCAAACGGCGCGAGCGCCCACAATACACACCAGTACCTGTAGTAATATGTGTGGTTATGAAATAAGGGCTCTATTCCCAGGCACGTCATTGGAGCGGCACGGTTCTGCTACCACCGTGCGGCTCGTGCCTGTGGCTGTTCTGCTACTACCCGGCAGAGAGCACCTGACACCCACGTGTCAGGCGTCGTGCTTTGCTTCCCCAGCGCCCACCTGGTATTTCAGCAGGGCAGCGTCCAGGAGCGGGTTTGCAAGCGTGCCGTCGGCTTCTAGGGACTGCCAGCTGGGGTCTCTCCCGTGCTGCTGCATGAAGTCGTCTAGCACCTTGCCGATGACCGAGAAGGCAGCTGTGGTGGGGTACTCCCCGTCCGCCACAACGACGCCCGCAATCCCATTGTCTTTTACGTGCACATGGCACAGGTACTCGTCGTTCTTCACTGTCTGCCGCATGCCTGGCTGTGTGCGCTGCACGATAGTCCTGGCGATGAACATGATGCCCTCTCGTACAGCCCCGCGCTGGAAGTACCCAAAATTAGAAACGTCCACAGCCATGCCAATGAAGACTGGAGGCGTGGAGTCCCCATTCCACTTGAGGGCACCGACTGCCGTGAGCTTCATTGGAAGAAGTTAAGATACAGCAGTGGGTCCTACTCAATGCAGCGTGACTACTATGCTGAAGTTTATGTAAGCTTCTTTGAAGTGCGCTGGCTTCTCTGACAGCAGGTATTCTCAAGAGAGAAGGGTCGCGTCGCTGAGGGTCGACAGAGTGTCCTTGGGGTTGGCGTTTGGAGTGCGCCTGTCAGTAGGGCTACGAAGACGTCTAGGACAAATACAACCTGCTATCGGGCGTTGCGACGAGCGCTCCAAACAAGCAAGTTCCCGCCCGCACCTGTCGTACGGATGGAGCGGGGCAGGTGCAACGCCCACAAAGCGCAAATCCACAGCCCTACCACTGCGACTTGCAAACAATGAGACAGATAACACGTTACCTCTTGCTGTGTGCTGCCGTGGCCTCCGTGGCGGCCATCGGCAGGGCATCTGCCGATGGCCTCACGTCCAGTGAGCTCTTGTCGCGCGCTCAGCAGCTACAAGACTGGCTCGTAGAGACCCGCAGAGACCTGCATTTATCGCCGGAGCCAGGTTTCCACGAGCTAGACACCCACGCTAAAATCGTGCGGTTCCTGGATGCGTACAATATTACTTACGAGTGGGTGTCGCTGAGCTGGAGCTTGCGTGTGCTGGGTAGTGTTGTATGTGCTGCGCTTTTTGGTGCTGTGGGTGGGGCGCCGGAGCTCATAAGCATGGCAGCAGCAGCAGCAGAAGGCGGGGGGGCTTGACAAACCCTCATGACACCCCAAAGGTGGACATATGACCAGGGCTCGTGGAGGCAGCAGAACATCTCACCATGGGGCGCATTACGCTCAGGCCTGCAGCTTTGTTCCCAACGCAACGCCCAGTACATCTTCGCAATATCTCTGCCTGCCACCAGCCATCAGCCCCTACGGCACCTGCCGCCCGAACGCCGCTCACCCACAACCAGACGGTGAACTTGCAGGCAGCCGTATGCGAAGACCGGCATCGTTGCAACGATTGGCAGCGGAAAGCCTGTGGTGGCACTGCGTACGGACATGGACGGACTGCCCATCCACGAGCCGGAGGGCCTGCCGTACAAGAGCCAGGTACGGGGGCAGCATGGGGACGGGCCTGTTACGACGATTGACGCGCCTGCTGTGCGAAGCCTGGCTAGTGGTGTTTGGAAAGAGGGAGCCAAATGGGCGGCGCCGCTGGGCGACGTTTTCAGACTTGGGAGGCTGGTAGGCAGCAGCGACCTCAGGGAGGAGCCAGGGCAAACAGCGTACAGCGGCAGCAGCAGTGACAGCGGCGGTGACAGGAGGCCATGGCCTGGCCACATGGTGCAGCCATTGGAGCCTACAGTTGGCGAGGGCCAGCCGGTACTGGACAGCTGGGCAACGCCACGGAGCCTACGCCCCACGTGGCGGAGGGTTCGCGGGGCGTGAATGGCCCCTGGTGGATGCTGGGCCGGATGGTGCAGCAATGGGAGCCTACAGTTGGCGAGGGCCAGGCGGTACTTGGTAGTTGTCAGCTGGGCAGCACCACGGAGTCTTCTGGTGGATGCTGGGCCGGGTTCGCAACGGCGCGTGGGGTGGTGCCCCCGTTCACAGCGCGGCTGTACGGTGCCGTTCGGGCGGCACCACAATGGCACCAACGCAGGGCGGCCAGCAGCAAGAGGAGCAGCAGCAGGACCAGTGCAGGGAGGTGGCCTCACGCGTGAGCAGGACGGTGCCGTGCCGTACGGCAAGTGCAGAATCAGCTTGCCATGCACGGCAGTTTGTTGGCATTTCGCTCGTGACAGCGGGCTGGCTATGGTGCAGTGCAGTAATCACTGTGTTTGCCTCCTTGACATGCCCACTGACGCGGACTCGGCTCAAACGCCGCAGAACGAGGGCTGGATGCACGCGTGCGGCCACGACGGCCACATGACCATGGTGCTGGGCGCGGCGCGGCTGCTGGCTGCTGCTGCTGCTGCGGGCGAGCTGCCCCCCGGCACCATCAAGCTGGTGTTCCAGCCGGCGGAGGAGGGCGGCGCAGGAGGGGACCTAATGATTCAGGAGGGTGGGTGGCGGAGTGCCAGCGCAGGGGCGCATCGGGCGCGGTCATGCGGCGTGCGGGGCCAGGGGGTTGACGGGATTCGGGGCCGGGGATGTCACGGCATTGGCGGTCAGGGGGCATGTTTGGGGGTCAGCGGCATGTCCGGGGCTGCGGCAAGCAGGGGGTTGCACTTCTGGGGATCGCACTCACCGTCGGTGCCCGGCCAGTCAGACGCGGCACGTGCGACCGCGTTCACGTTGTTCTGTGGTACGTTGCAAACCACGCGATGTATGTCACTCTTAGTCAAGATTATGCTAACAGTTACCCTGCGCTTGCCACGTGCGTGTCCTTCAGGCGCCATTGATGACGTGGACGCCGCGTTCGGCATGCACGTGATGCCGCACCTGCCGTCCGGCTCCGTGCACACCCGGCCCGGCACCATCATGGCGGGCGCGCTGTCGTTCCGCGTCACGGTGGCGGGCAGGGGCGGCCACGCGGCCATGCCGCACCTCAACGTGGACCCCGTGGTGGCGGCGGCCGGCCTCATCAGCGCGCTACAGGTGGGGGTGCCACGTGTGCATGTACGGCATGCAGCTGCTGGGGCGCTTGGGCAGCAGGGCCCCATCTGCGCGCTGCAGCTGGGGCATGTGCCTTGAGTTTGGTGAGAGGGGTCTGACGGGTGAAGGGCTACGGCGGTGTGCATACGGTGGGTGTGACACTCGCGTACGGAAGCCCGTGGGGTGCGTCGCGCCTTACGGTACGGTATGGCTGTGGGTGGCGTGGCGTATGTACATGTACGATATGCTGGTGGGCTTGGGCACAGAACGTGCCCTGCCCATGAGGCAGGAGCGTGCAACGGATTGCGAACTGGCTGCAGCAGGTGGATGCACGTCGCTGCGCATATTGCAGGGCGGAGGGGTTTGTGTGCCGACAAGCTACAGCGTAGTACGGTACTGCATGGACCCACCTGCACCTGCGCAGGTTCATACCGAGTTCCTGCAGCAGCTGCAGCAGCAGCAGCAGCTGTTTTAACTTACTCCGGGCAGCCATTGGCATGTGACCCTGCAGACCGTTGTGAGTCGCGAGACCTCCCCCTTGGGCTCCGGCGTGCTGTCCGTGACCATGCTGCGGGCTGGGGACGCCTACAACGTCATCCCGGATGAGGTCATGTTTGGAGGCACCATTCGGTGGGTCTACCAGGGCGGCTCACATCCAGTGCATGGCTTGGGTAACAGTGTTCCTGCTGTCGTAGGCTGCTGCGGGGCTACCACAGCATGGGCTAACTTCATAGGGTGACGCGAGCGTGCAATGCCCAGACAGCGGCTTGCCCTGGCAAATCCTGACAGCGTGGTAGGACTAGATGCTACCATCATGGTGTTACAGAGTGTCCCTCAGTCACACTGCAACTGGGCTCGACCATGTTGTTACGGGACCGCCTTGACCGCTGCCGCCCCTGTCTCTCCACAGCGGGCTCACGCACGAGCACCTGATGTTCATGAAGCGACGCATTGAGGAGATGGCGCCTGCAGTAACTTCGGGATACGGCTGTACGGCAACCGTTGACTGGCGGCTGGACGAGCAGCCGTACTACCCGCCCACCGTCAACGATGACAGCATGGCGGCCTTCGCCTCGCAGGTGCGTACTCCCGAGGCCGTCGCTGGGCCGAAGCGCTGCACAGTATGACATATGGCGTGACTATGATGTGATCTACAGGGCTACGGGGCTGCATAAGGCGGCCTTATCCCACCTCTCAGTCACCGCACAGGTTCATTGTGGAGACACATCGTGAGGCGGGTGGCTGTGGCACATGGTGATGCAACCTTCTCTGCATGGCAGATCCTGGTTGTTAGCTGCCCTCGAACCACCACATCCCTGCTGTCTTGTTAGGTGCCTGGGTGTTGAAGCTGGCCGTACGTGGCGTGCTGCCGCATCCAGACTACGCGGCAGGGTGGCCACCCTTGTGCAAAACCCATGCTGGCAGCCGTACTTCACACAGCGTCTCCCTCTTCCGTACGGCTCGTCACTGCCCCCGCTTGCCACACAGCTCCCCGACCGGCATGGCGCGCCCGGCTACTCTCCAGCACGTTATCGCTGTTGTTCGGGACAAGCACGTACATGTGCTGACCACCCTTTCAACAGTTGCACGTCCCCACGCCGCGTTCTCCTTGCAGACCGCCGCCTCGCTTCTGGGCGCCGACATGTCGCTGACCGCGGAGCCTCTCATGACAGGGGAGGACTTTGCCTTCTTCTGCCGCAAGGTGGGCTGCGGATCAGCCGTTTCCCATCTGTACGGCATACGTGTACGGCGCAGGCACCGTGGCACACCCGCCAGCTGCGGTGCACGCGCCCGCTGTGGCAGCGCCCGTCCGCTCCTCTGCCCGCGTCGCACTCGTGTCCCTTTCACGCACACTACCCATGCTCGCTCATGCCAGTACAAAGATGCCCTAGTGATGCGGATTCAAGCACCCCAGCATTGCTGCGCCGTAATCATGCGCGCGCTTACAAGTCCCCGCATGATACACTGCTGCTGTTCCTGCGCACCGCACACTGTTACACGGCACCCGCACACACTTTGCTAATACACATGCCCGCGCGCCCATGCGCAGGTGCCCTGCGCGCTGCTGTTCCTGGGCATCCGCAACGAGACCCTGGGCTCTGTCCACGCGCTGCACAGCCCCAAGTGAGTGAGGCGCGCGTGGCTGCGAAGCTTGGTTGAGGCAGGGAGCATCCCACTGGCTTCTGCCTCCTGTCATGCGTTGCATCGCTGGCAGGTGTGGACTTGATAAGCAGTCACGTCCAGCAAGTGAGTGCACGGAGCGTGCACGTGACCGTGCCCGTGACGGTCAGCGTACGGGGCAGGGCAGTGGCATCCTGCATTTTATCCAAGTGCAACAGCACCACCAGGCGCGACCTGTTGAAGCAGGCCAACGATCAGACACCATCACACGACTCAGGCCCACCCCGGCGAACTGCTACTGTTGCCGCATACCTGTTCCCTGCTGGCAACGTGTGTGCATTCACGGGCAACTGCACGCGCAGGCTGAAACGGAAGGCGTGCTGCCAGGGCACCCGCACCCCTTCCATTCATGCACCCCAACCCGAACCGCCGTAAGCATTCCGCGCCCACGTTCACGGTGGACGTGGGCGTGCTGTGCGTGTTGCGCTGGACCGGGCGTGGTGCCCACACACACTCGCCAACGCCGACGCACACACCTGCCCACCTGTACACCCCTGCCCCCCCCCCCAGGTTCAAGCTGGACGAGGGCGTGCTGTTCAAGGGCAGCGCGCTGCACGCCTCGCTGGCCGTGGAGTTCCTCCGCAGCAGGCAGCAGCAGCAGCAGGCGGCCAAGGGGGCAGCAAAAGGAAAGGAGGAGCTGTAAGGGAGCTGGCTGTGATTGGGGCTGACGACGGCAGCAGCAGGCGAGGACCAGCGTGGCTGGCAAGGGGCTTCAACTCGCTAGATGGTCTATCCTGCAATCCATGTGTGCCGTAGAGGTGCAGCCGTTGTGTCAGCTGGGAAGTGTGCCGGTGTGGCCGCCGGCTTGGCATCATGGAGGCAGCGGTGGCGGTGGCGGTGCTGGCGGCGTCCAGCGGCGGTTGTTGCACTGTGGGAAAGCTGAGGGCACATTGCGGCAGTGTTGCTGGGGTGGATGGAGAACCCACCGTGTCACAAGAGCATGGCCGTGACCGTCCCATGTGTGGCGAAGAGTAACAAGCGCTTTTTCGGCCACGGAAGGTGTTCAGGAAGATGTCGTTGTGGGTGCCAGGGCAAACAAGGGGGTACAGGTTCGCGTGCGGCCCTGTCCTTAACCTTTATTTGCAGTTGTTATGCGTTTTAGTTTTCGTGCAGAACGCAGGTCCTCATGCGTTGGGAGCTGACCGTATTGGTGATTTGGGGTTTAATCTCTTTAACTGCCAACCTGCTATGGGTGTGTTGCCGCTTTGCTGCCAAGAAATGTGGCTTGGAATGCCCGGTGTCGTCCATCTTGAACGGCATAATGCGAGTGGTAGGCTTGCTGTGCAGTCCATTGCGTTTCGGTGACGCAGGCCCCGTTGCAACTGCCGAGACAGGATGCGCCTGCATGGTGCACTGGGAAACACGGTTCGTGCCTTTCCGTGGCCCACTTGGCCACCGGGTACCTTCTCCTAGACGCACATGCTGCTGCAATCCGGTTGCCGTATACTGGTACCAAAGAGGTGCTCTAGTTGGCGAGCGTGAGCCGGGGTCCGCGACTGTGTATGTATGTATGGTTTTACAGTTTTGGTCCCCTTCCAGAGCCCAGCCCCATCCCGCTCGAAACACAGGGCTGGTCCCGGCCATGAGGGACACGGGGTTTCCCACCCCTCTCGCTGTACGGAAAGGAGCGACGGCTCCATAAAGTCCAGGCCACGACGTGCGGGCCTCAAGTTCACCCTACAGTGTTCCGGTCTTCGACAATATTACGAATTTTCCGGCCGGCGAGGCCGGATTTTAGAATTTTTTAGGCCAAAATTGTAAGGGAATTTAGAATTTCCTTACAATTTCCAGCCAAAATTGTCAGCAGTACTTCGACAATTTCGGAAAGCCCGGGGCCATAATTGTAAGCAGCTCCGGGGACGCGACGACCTTTGCTGTCACCGGCTCGGCGATGGTGGGGCAGGACCCAGTACACGCCTTGGTGGGGATATACGAAGGAGTTCATATGGATTGCCAAGCATTTGAGTATGCCGGTGCATGCAGTGTACAGGCTGTCGTGGGCGATGGGTATGCATCGTACATGGAAGTTACGCGATTTACAGCTAGCAGTGGATGGCGGTGTTGTGAGTTACGGCGCTTGCTGCCAAACCACAGCTTTAGACCCTGTTGCTTGGTCAGTGGACAGACGCTGTGATGCATGAGAGGGGGCGGTGCAGGCAGGCACCTACGCTTCCTGAGATATTGATGCTGCTGGAGGCCTACTACTGGCCTGGCGTCTTGGGGCAGGGCTTTGCGTACGAGGATTTGAGGTACGCGTAAAGCGCGAGGAAACCGTGTGGGCGTCAGGGAAGCACGGAAACGAGTTTGGGGTCAATTTGCTGCTTCGATGCGTGTAACATTGGGGGGTCTGGGGGGCTTGCCCCCAGGAAATTTGGCTTACAATTTTACCGCCAAAATTGTAAGCAGTACTGAGACAATTTTTGGGACGGAGGGCCCAAAATTGTAAGCGCTTAGGATTTTGTACTGAAGAAGACCGGAACACTGTCACCCTACCACCGCCTGGTCCCGCCCCCACAGAGC
The DNA here is from genome assembly GCA_036984285.1 of Chlamydomonas sp. KOR1. Lineage (NCBI taxonomy): Eukaryota > Viridiplantae > Chlorophyta > Chlorophyceae > Chlamydomonadales > Chlamydomonadaceae > Chlamydomonas > Chlamydomonas sp. KOR1. The sequence continues at coordinate 152,237 of BQMZ01000268.1, read as the reverse complement.
ACACACAGCACCCCTGTCGCGGTTCCCACCCACCCTTCTGCCCAGGAGGAACCGGATACGAGGCAGCTGTACGGAGGAATTAGCCAGTATCGGCCCCCCGGTTGCTGCTTTCGCTCCTCCCCCATCGAAACCCCAAGGGCCTCCTACGAACACAGGCCACACGTGCCCTATAAGCGCCCCCCGCACAGAAGCACCCCTCCACACCAGTCAGGCAAACAAGACAGGGTAGGCGCAGTACGTGTACTAGTTCCTGGGCAGTACCCGCCCTTGCATTAGTTAGTGTTTAGGGCCTCCGGCCAGGTGCAAAGGAGGCCGCCGTCCACCACTCGAAGCCAGGGGTGGGCCGTGCCGACCTCATCCCACCCTGTGCGTGGCAAACCTAGGCTTGCAAACGCCCGTAGGTGCGCCCACATGCATGCAACTGCCCGGCGTGAGGCTTGCGACACCAGGGACTGCCACTGGGGAACTGCTGCACTGCCCCTCAGCTCTCGCATGTGTGCGTGCATGAATTGCCTTCCCACCTCCATGGCCTCAAGGGCCGCCAGGGCCACCACCTCCCACACACACTGCTGTACCCCCGAAGGCGCACTAGCCAGCCACATATGCTCCCTCCGTATGGCCTCCCCTGCTGGCCACCCATCCTGCACGCTCCCCACCACTGCTCGAGCCACCGGGCAGTCCCAGAAGTGGTGCTGCCTGGGTTGCTGGCCCCAGTCCTCTGGTCCGCCGAAACCCCCACACCCGCACACCTCTGGCGCATGCCCCCTAATGTGGGAGTTACCAAGCAAGGGGACGCCATCGACCGCAAGCCGCCAAAACGTCTCCTTACGCTGATTCTCCCATCGAATGCCCCACATCCTATTGAGCGCGCCCTGCAGGTGCTTCAGGCCCGCTTCCTTTGCAGGCGGGTGCAGCGGCGCCTCAAGAGCTGCTTCCACAAAGGCAGCATGCTGCTCGCTCCTGGCTGCAGCAACCTCCGTCAGCTGAAGCACTGTCGCCAGCCGAACGGTTAAGCGCCTAAGTCCCGTCCTGCCTAAGCTGCCCGTTCCCGGCACCTGCCAGCCCAGACGTGGGAGGAGCACCAGCAGTGCGTCCCGCTCCGTTGGTGCCTCAACCCCGCCGCCCTGCTCCTGGCTGCTCCTGAAGGCCTCTGCCGCCTCCTTCCACTCCGATGGAATGTCATGCAGCAGCTGTGCGAGACTGGAGCGGAGGCGTTGCTTTTGCCCCCAGCCACACAGGTCCCTTGCTGCCGGGGTTTGGGGCCGCAAGTGCCCCCGTGTATGCTGCCGCCATTGTCGATCCACAGCTGACCTGGTCCTGCGCTCTCCCTCCGGCAGCTGTGCCCACGCTGTTTCCTGCTGCTGCAGGAGGGCATGTAGGGTCAGCGCGTCCCCTATGGTCCGCAACCCATGGCACCCTAGCAGGTCTGGGTACCGGTGTTCCAGGCCGGCCCGGGCTGGTCCCCCGTCAGGCCCCCCAGTACCCCCCCCCCTTGCTCCTGCCCCCGTCCCCCTCCCTGGCCCTGGCACGTCAGCCCGTGCCCCTACTGCGGCTTTCGCTGCCTCCCCCGCTGGCTCCGTCGCTGCTGCTGCTGCTGCTGCTGCTGCTGCCGCCTGGGCGGGTAGGAGGGGGTTGCCCCACAGCGGGGCTGCCCAGCACCAAGGCCCCGTGGCGATGGGCTCCTCTGCAATGTCTTCCACTGGCGGCAGGTGGCCTAGCGCCGCCACCACCCGCTGCAGCGCCGGTGGCAGCACCCGCACCCCCAGCCACGGCCCCTGGCAGGTGGACGTGAGCACCGCCAGGGGTGGAAGCCGGGGTGGCACCGCCGAAGGAATAAGTTTGCCGCCAGCAGCCACGGATGCTGCTGCCGTTCTGGCGGGTACAGTACAGACAAGGCAAGCCTGCGCGCCCACATGGCGTGCCGTGCCTGTACGTGTTCTCGCAAGGCCAGCGCCCCGAAACCGCCAACCCGCGGGTGCCCCACTAGCAGGCGCTGCGGTACCCCTGTCGTGCGCTGCTGCTTACTGTGAGCGCCGAGCTGCCGGTCGATGAGTGCTGCTGCCTTCCGTTCTGGGGTGTGTTGGTGTCGTACCCTTTGTACGGTAGTATGTCCGCGTGGAACGGCGTTGCTTGCTTAACATAAAAGCTTCATGCCTCCAACCTTAGTACCTTGGGAGGGGCTTCCCTCCAAAATGCCAGACAAGCGAGAGCGCACGTGCAAAGGTCTTCCAATATCTAGGTAGCTACTATATAGGAGCACACTGCCGTGACGCTGTCTGCCACGGCTGGCCGAAACCCTGTGGCCAGGGCCTGAGATGGCGGCAGCAACAGCTGATCACCTGCACCGGCATCAAACCGCCACGGCGACGACGGGTTACAACAATGGCCGAACGACCCTGCCGTGCCCCTCTGCCACCTGCCGAGCGAGCTTACCACAAGCGACAGCACGCCGATTCCCCACAAACTCTACGCACGTTCATGCGATCGTCAGCAGCGATAGAGCAAGCGTACGGCCCCGTCCTCGCATAGCAGCCAATGGTGCGTGCCGTGCTCAGGAACCCCGGTGGATTAGGTACCCGGCTGCCGCTAACCTCACTCGTTTGACATGTGCCGAGGGGTACGCGTACAGCGCGAGGAACCCGTGTAAGGCGTCAGGGCCGAGGGCCCCGGACGACATCAACCCTGCCAGCTCACCAACGCGTGCTGTTATACGTCAGCCCCAATCTTGCATTATGCGCAAGCCATGCGGGCACTTTTGCACAACCTGCCCGCCAACGTTCAACAGAGCGTCCAGCAGCCTGGCTTCATGCCATGGCCGCTCGCTGCGACTAAGCCTCCATCCTCCCCACATGCACTAGCAAGCTCGCAGTTCCCGTCCGTCATGCCCCCTGCCGCTATGAACCCGCTTGGGATCAACCACCGTAACCGCCTTGACAACCCCTTTCCTTGGAAAGTCCCCCATCCTTCCATGCCCGTCCTTACTGTAGGCCCGCAACTGGTCCAGTCGACACCCCCGCCGCCGGCCGTGTGGCGGTGGCTGCCGCCGCTTCCTCCCTGCCGGGCAGGCCGCATCAGTGCAGGCACGGCCCTGGCACCAATACCCACTGCGCCGGCACCCACGCTCGAGGCCTGAGCCAGCATCGCAGCCGCCGCGCCAAGCGACTGGCAAGCAGCAGCGCAGCGCCGCTGGATGGAGCGGTTGGGGCTCAGCGCCGCCACAGTAGCTGCCGCCGCCGCCGACACCGCCATGGCACGGCGGCCGGACGCGGCCAGCGCCAGGGCCGCCTGCAGCGCGGCACTCACTGGCGGCAGCCACGGCCGTAGCCGCAGCAGCCGCTGCCATGCCCATTGCGCCCAGACCTCCCGCTCCGCCGCTGCCCGCACTGGCTTGCTGCGGATGCAGCTGGTTGCGTGCAAGTGCCCATCTTGCTAGCCCCTGCACCCGCGCACAGCTCGCCCCAATCCACCAACACAGCCACATCTCCTGAGCACGTTCAGAACCACAGCTTGCGGCCCATGGGGCCGCCCACGTACCCGGACCGTGCGGACACCTGCAAGCGCTGGCACACGCCCTTCATGATGTAAAGCTTGACACGCGCCGCCCGCTGCCTCTTTGTCGGGGGCCACTTGCCTGGCACGCCCTTCAGCCTGAAGCTTGGATACTTTTCCTCCGGCACCACAAAGTGCAGCCGCGGCGTCAGTCCCGCCGGCAGCCGCATCTTGTTCAGCATGCTGCCCAGATCACCGGCGTCCAGCTCTTTGATGTCGCCCACCGTCACATGGAAGAAGTCGCACGTGTCTTTGCCGCGCTTGACGATCGCATCCACCGTATTGAAGTTACTGCTGCTCGGCGTGTAGTAGACTTGCTCCGTGGCGACCTGGCCCAGCTCCTGCCCGGAGCAGCACATCGGTGGAACAGTAATGAGTGTAGAATGCTTGGTTGTCTATGCAACTTGGTCCTGAGAAGGCGGTCCAGACCAACTGTCTGCCCTCATACAGTGCTGTGTTACTGGTAAACCCTGCCAGTACATCGTACGATTCAGGTATGGCCCATGCTTGTCTGCCGTGGTAGGACGTCCCATGCGTTAGCTGCAACCGGTCCAGCTCAGATCGGCCATGCCCAGAGGCTCCAACCCAAACCGATCGCCACATGCCGTACAATGGCATGTTGAAACTTCTTGTGTCGTACACCCCTAACGAGGGATGCTTGCATTGAGCTTCTGTGCGGTATTATATCCCCCCCTCCCCTGCTCATACGATGAAGCAGCGAAAATCCTGTCCCGAGGCCAGCCCGCGCATGCCGTCAGCTGCCCTTTTTGGGCCTTGCGCTGCGCCATGCACAGGACATACCTTGAAGACCCTCAACCAAGACAATGTTCCGTTCTACAACGTCACGGCTTTGGTATTGGACTGGTACATACCTCGAAGGACTCTCTTCCCGTGCAGCGGTCAAACACCAGCTCCTCCTCAGCACCTCTCTGCAACAACTCGTTGTCAACCGGCACCGCAGTGAAGCGGCCCCCCTGCGACACGTGTGCATGGGGGTTGGGTTCCAACAGCACGTAAACAGTGAATGACACACTCGACTCCAACCGCAATGCATCCACACGTTTGGCCCAACACCTGCACAACTGGGGCTTTCAGGCAAACAAAGAGAGACGCCCCCTGCCCCCGGACCCTTGCTTTCGGGCATCCTCTTACAGCGGTTCTTGTAACTAACAGTGTACTACATGTTTTCAAATTGAAAACCTATGCCCACCTTGGACAGCTCAGCGTGCATCAGGGGCTGGTACAACATGTCCTTGAGCGGCCCCGTTGCGCAGTCCATAAACCAGATGAACTCCTGCAGTAAGGAACCCAAGGCATTGACGGCCCGCGGTGTACATTCTGCGTCTCAGAAGCTTAGCAGCAGGCGAGCCCCAACACGTGGGAACTGCCGGCCTACCTTCTTCTCATGGCGCAGCGCCTTCTTCACCAGCTCCTGTGCCACCCACTTGCTGGCACACGTGACGTGCTTCATCTGGAAGGTTTCCGTGTCGACAACGATGTGCAGCGCCGTGTGAACGTCCTCCGCCGCCCGGCTGACTGAAGCAATCGCGAGCCGCATCTGTTGGAATAACCAACGAGTATCACAGGTGTTCAAGATGCCTGTGATAGTGGATAGGGCCCAGACCCTGCTGCTTCATTAGCAAGGGCAACATGCTAATCAAGCACATCTCAACCAAGCTGAACGCAATGCAGGAGCACATCGAGCACATTGCGCCACCCCGGCCTAGGGCACGACCCACCTGCGCCGTATCGCAGCTGGCCACCGCCTCGCGTAGCGGAAACAGGTGCTGGTCCAGCCCCCTGCCCGGTGCTTCTTGCGGGATGTGCAGCGCATACGTCGCGGCACCGCCATAGTGGTCGTACAGCTCCTCCACGAGGGCCGTGTCCACAGTGTCGTACAGCAGCCTGTGATTCAAGGACGGACATGCCTCGCAAGGCATGTGCTGCGAGCTGTTGCATCGCTCTTTACCTACATGTGCGTGGATACCGTAGAGGTGCAAGCGCATGCAACATGCCGTGCGTGGAGGTGGCGGAGGGTAGCGTGCATGGGCGTTTGGCGCAGAGGAGGGTGTATGTGCCAGTCTAATACCGAATCCGTGACGTTGTAGAATGATCTGGGACCCAGCCACTGGCCTGACTGGGCTGGCTGACAGAGCGACTGGACCAGCGCATGTGCGGTGTACACAGTCTATACACTTATGCTGGCGTGACCCCACGAGACGTCAGGTTGCGGAACACCACCCATGGCCCTTCACACCTCCGGCACTCGAGCAGCTCGTCCAGTCCCCACACCGGCAGGTACAGCGTTCTTGCACCTCTCTCCAGCAGCCCCTGCGAGAACACGATCGGGCCGCAATGTAGCGATCAGTGGTGTCAGAAGTGCCAGTGCGTGCGTGCTCAAGGCAACCCACCCCTGCTTGGGGCAGCCCCTAGCGTGCGATCCGTCCACTCGCTCCCGCACCCCAAGTGCGTGCACAGGGCTGCCCTGTCGTGCGCAGAGTTCACAACAGGTTGGAGAGCACGAGGGATGGAGATTGCCCTTCCCAGCGCCGGGCATGATGAGTAGTGCGCAAGCGACGTAAGCGACTGAGCACCACGCACGGTGCTGTCGCGTGGTGTGGTCCAGCCTCGCGTGCTGCGGGCGGTGCTGCAATTTCTCGGGTGATCCGCTTAGCCCACTAACGGTCCACATGCGCCTAACGCCTTTAGCATGCGCTACGCTCTTCCCTCGTATCATTTTTTCAACTGCTCGCCATGCTGCCACACCGCTCCGTGCCGCACGCTGGCTACTCCAGGCCGCCCACGCCATCGTACCTTGAACGTCTCACGCTTGGGCGGCGTCAGCAGCACCGTGCGCGCCAGGCAGTTGAGGTACGGCGGCACACCGTCGCAGATGTACCAGGCGGCGGGGTTTCTGAGCGGATCCGTGAAGCTCCCACGCTTGCCAACCACAACCTCGCCCGTCCCGTGCGTGTAGCAATACTGCAGATGGGGTCGAGAGGAGCGGTGCAAGCGTCGCCAGCTAGAAAGCCTTGCCGCGCCAGGACGCGCCCGGTAACAAGCAACGCGGACCTGCGACTGCCTCTTCCCAGGCATCCCAGTGATGTGTCATAACAGGCGCCTGGGAGACTGCTAGGCTAAGCCTAGCAATGCAAAGAGCACACCGAGCATCAACTCACCATCGTGTCTGGCGCTGTCATGTGCTCCCACACGATGAAGGGGGGCGGCTCCTTGAGCTTCAGGAGCCGCGCCAGCAGGTAGTAGAAGAACATGGACTTCCCTATGCCGTTCGTCCCGGTAACTGTGAGCCATGACGGCATGAGGGGTGTGACGTGCTAGTGGTGTGCGGGTTGGGTGAGAAAAGCAAGAGCTGAGTGGGGGGAAATGACGTTTGCATGAGGCGCTGGGGATCAGCGATGGGAGTCAGAGGTATTCTCCATATGCTGCGCGCTCGTGCTCATAATGCAATGTTCGCAGTTCAGACGCTTAAAGCCACCATGCGAGCTTTGGTGTGCTAAGCACACGCCCTTGAGCTACACGAAACCTATATAAGCTACTGCGGTGTGCAGTCCTGCTGCCCCTGCCTGCATGGCACACCATGCTCAACTTTACCGTTTGCGTTCGTGCTTGCCACAAGCGCAGCGTTTACCTGCATCCTGGTTGGTCCCCTTCAAGTTGGACCAGTGACTGCGCTCCTGCGTATGCAAGCGCAAGCACACGCCACCTACCGATGTACCGGCGTGACCCAGGCTGGCGCGTGAGAACGTCAACGAGTCGCGGGTAGCACTCTCTGATAAAGAGGGAGTCGTACTCCGGGTGCCATACGAAGAAGCCGGTGGGCCCCAGCCTGAGCACCTCGCCAGGCCCCGGCAGCTCCTGCACGCTGCCCAGAGCCTTCATCATACGTGTCTCCATGTGCCCTGAAGCAGCAGCGTGGTTGGGCATTTGTGGGGTGTGTTATGATGCTGCTAGCGGGCTACACCCCCGGCCTACACAGCCCCAATCAAATGCCTTCCTTCAAGGTGCGAGGCATGCTCTCACGCAGCCGGTTTGGGGTGCGTATTGTGAGCACCACGCATCTGTGCTGTAAACCCGCTCAGGAAGGCACGTCCAAACCTTCTCACCGCTTATTACGCCACCGCCCGTAGCACAACTTCCTGCTGCCGCTGTTGACCCACACGTGGCCACACGTGGAGCAAACAGAAGTAAGCGAGGCTCGGGTCGCCATATTGAAAGGCTCCGGCATCACCCACAGGCATGTGAACAGGGCGCAGGGCTGGCGACACGGCGACCCCCCCTTAAACTGTGGTCCTCACCGATGAGATTGGTGTATTCCAGGATGCGGATAAGCGTTATTGGCAGGCCCGCACAAAACAATTCTTCGGCACTGAGATATGAAAGAATATCTAGATTGACGCATTTCATGTTAATCAGCGTGTCAAGGTCCTTGTCCTCAAAGGCAACGAGCAGGCGGGCGTCCAGTTTCTGCCCTAGTTCTGCTTTCAAGCGTTCACGCGCAGACTCCTCCATTCCTGGTGTTGATCAGTGTCTATTAGCTGTCAAGAGAAGTAAAATGCATGCGCGCTGGCGAGTAAGAGCCTGCGAGCTCGTTTACGCGGTCCCAATCGGAAAGGCTGCGGACAAAGCACAACGCTGACGACACAGGGCGTTCACTTCATTAAATCAGATGTATTTGGTGGTAAGGGCAAACTGGTGTGCAGTCAACCTTGATGAAAGGGACGTACGGCATCCCCACGCCCTTGACCGACCGCGGGCATCAGTATGGCAGCAGCAAGGGGAGGAGGACCCGCCGAGAACGCCAGGAGGGTGACATATGACCAGGGCTCGTGACACCTCACCATTGGACGCATCATATTCACGCCTGCAGCGTTAACACGTGCCGCCCAGTGTATGACAGTATCCCTTCCCTTGTCCCTGCCTGCGTGCCACCAGCCATCCGACCATGCCTGTCGCCTGAACGCCGCCTACGCACCACCAGACGGTCCACATGCAGGCAGCCGTATGCGAAGACCGGTATCATTGCAAGGATTGGCAGCGGAAAACCTTGGCGGCACTGCGCACGGACATGGACGGACAGCCCATCCACGAGCCGGAGGGCCTGCCGTACAAGAGCCAGGTACGGTGGTAGCACGGAAAAGCAAGCGGGCGGGCTCGCGGGCTCGTGGCGTGGGGTGCTCGGGTATCGTACACCTTGGACGGCATGGCGTGAGGAAGAGGCTCGCCGCGCAGTCCAATGCTTTTCGGTGACGCAGGCCCCGTTGCAAATGCTGACAGGTTGCGCCTGCGTGGCGCACTGGGAAACATGGTTCGTGCCTGACCTTGGCCCACACGGCCACCAGGTACCTTCGTCGCTACACGAGGCACCGATGCTGCTGTAATGCACCAGGTACAATCGTTGCTACCGTACGTTCTTATCGCCCGCTAGCCACCCGCCGCTACCCCAGCACGACTGCGGCCCGCCCTGCCTCAGCTTGCACCTGACACCTGCACCTCGCCCACCGGAGGCACATCCAACCACCTTGCGCCTTTGACCCTTCGTCACCCCGCCAGCTACAAAGTGCGATCAACCGCCGCCACCTGCCGTCAGAGCCGCTACCGCCACCGCTGCCCCCCCGCCGCCGCTGGCCGTCAGCGCCACCGCCGCCACCGCGGCTGCTGTTGCCCCGCCGCCGCCTGCCGTTAGAGCCGCCGCCGCCGCTGCTGCCTCGCCGCCGCCTGCCACCCCCATCTGCGCCGCCACCAGTTTGGCGTAACGCCCGCCAGGCAGGGCTAGCAGCTCTTCATGCGTGCCTGCGATGGGTTGACGGGTCGATGTGGTGGTGATAGCGGGCAGCAGCGGTTTGCGTTGGCTACTGGGTCACACCGCACGGACAGTGGCGGGTCAGCTTTACCTGGGCTGTGCACGCCCAAGGCACTCGCCAAGTCCTTGCGTCCCCAGTACAGCAACCAACAGGGCTACAAGCACAGCCTTGCATACAAGTAAGCTGATCAGCGTGCACGGGCGCAGAACCGGCCTTATTGGTACAGTTGTGCTGTGTCGCCCACCCTGCTCGCAGACGGCCCCACGGTACACCACCGCGATCTTGTTTGCGTTGCGAATGGTGGACAGCCGGTGCGCCAGCACCACACTGGTCAGTCCGCCCCGCGCCATGATGCGGTCTAGCGCCTCCTGCACCAGCCGCTCCGACTGCGTGTCCAGGGCCATGTTCCCAACCTGCGACTGTCCCATAGAGCAGTGCTCGGCCCAGTCCTTGTAGTCCATCGTGGTGACCAAGAAGTAGGCAGCGGTGCCTTGGTTTTTGCCCTTGACAGCTACTGCAGCGTGCCGCACCATGTCAAGCGCCTGACCAAGCGCATCACATGATGTCCTCTAAGACCGCTGCCATGTATGTGCAACCGCAGCATCGCCGCCACCAAACTGTACGGAGGACCAGCGCAGGACTGTACGCACTAGCATGAGACTCCTATATGCACCAGCTTTACATGCCACTACCATTGGAGATGAAGCAATGTGAGCATGAAAGAAACCTCCCACATACGCGTCCACCTTGCAACGTCCGTCATCTCTACAGGAGTGGTGTTGCCTGTGTCGCGTGGCACTTCGTTACCACGTTGCAGTGTTAAATTACAGCCCTAGGTTACAGTTCCTCACACGCCATCATAACGGTGGGGCAGCCGCCGCCGCAGGCCTCCTGCAGACGCAGAGCTGGTTGGGTAGCCGCCGCTGCTGCTGGTGGCACTGGTGGCCGCCGGCAGGAGTAACGCCGTCTCAGGACAGGCTGCGAGCTCCAAAGCGTCTGTCGCCCCACTTGGCGTGTGGTGGGTCGTGCTCGCCTTGTCATGCAAGCGCCGTTCTTCATGGGCCTTCCTATAACTGGTGTGGTCCCAAGCCTACAGAGAAACACAACGAGCCCTTTACGAAGAAGCAAGAGGCGGATATGCCGGGAGGTGACGCTCTCAGGACACAGCAACATTCTTGTCCGCCCGACAGCCCTCAAAACACACGTACAGGGTGTCCAGCGATGCAGCCGTCAATTACCTGTTGCTGGCTCGAAGAGCCCGCGTCTGCACCCATCTCCGCTCTCTGCCTGCCGCTGCTGCTGCTGCCGCCGCTGCTGCCGCCGCTGCTCCTGCTGTCAGGGCTGGCTCGTCCCTGAGGGCTACAGCTGTCGTGGTGCGCACCTTGCTCCTGTTGCACAATAGGGCTAGCGCGTGGATGCTGCCAGCGCAGGGCCGCGGGGCGGGGCTCAGTTGTCTTGCAGCTAAGGGTTAGCAGCACTGGGCGCCCACCAGGCACGTAGGTGCTTTGCGTTTCTGCTCTTACCTTGTTGGGGGAAGCGGGCGCTGGCTGGTTAGGCTCACATCCACAAGCGGGTGGGCTGGTGCTAATGTGCACAGCCGACGGGGACTCTTTGGGGGCAGCTGCCGCTCCTGCAATGATAACGAGATGAGCAGATAGTGTAAGGAAGTTCGAGGGACGAACTCACCATGGTATACCAGCCAGGTACAGCGACAGCGACAGCAGCACGTTGAGCTGGGTCGCGACACGCACCCTTACGCTGGCCCATTCTCAGCTCGATCAGTTGGTTCTCGGCCTCCGTGGCCTTTTCGGCGGCTTGCGAAGCAGCACGCGTGTACTGGCGTCGCATCTCCTTGTCCTTCCGTCTCATGGCGTCAAATGCCATTCTACTGAAATTCATAAGGTCACGATCGTATTCTTGAATACTTCTCATCAAGGTTTCTTCAGTCACCGAGCTGGCCATGTTCAGAATGTTGCAAGATGTGCCAGTTGCGGTGCCCTGGATTAGGAACGATGCTTTCCTTGATATAAGTCACTCTGTTGGCATTAAGTGGGTCATCAAACATGCGTAAGGGGCCACGTAAGGGGACGTTACCGTACGTGGCAGTTATGCTTACGTATGGCCTTGCGTGGTACGTTACAGGGCACGTAGGGTGTACGTAAGCGTGAAGTGGGTCATAAAACACGCGTAAGGGGGTCACGTAAAGCACATGGGTTGTTACGTAGACCCACGCAAGGGGACGTCCCCTTACGTGGTGCTCCTGACGTTCCACGTTGCATACCACGTAGTGTGTACGTTATGGTCTTGCGTGCCGCGTGATGCTGGACGTGACGGCACGTGATGGCACCCTCACGTGCCTCTAACGTGCCTTTTACGTGGTCACTCGTGGCCCTAGTGTAAGTGCGGTTGCGAGTCCTACGCCTGACCCCCGACGTTCCTCCCCTGCCATTCCATTTTCCCTGTGCATCCGTCAGGCCACCCCTGGCCCAGGTGCTGAGCATGTCTGACAGATGCGGGGACCCGGGGGTTGCTGACAATTTTTTTGGTTTTGAGTCCTTGTAGACGCCAAAATAGGTTAGTTTTGCTCGCGCAAGGCCGTACGACGGCGACGAGCCTCAGGGGCCTCTGAAGGACTCCCTTATGTAGGGACTAGCCTCTGCGACGTGCTGCTGCCCACACGCTCATATTCCCCCCCTTCTAAACGCAACCGTCCTCGGGTGCGTTGCTCAGCTCCAATCATCCTGCTGAGATGCACTTGGCTCCCTACGGCCCCCGTACCTCTACACACTTGTTCTGAAGCGTCCAGAAGCTACCTTCTGCGTGAAAGCGTCAATACTAGTAAGGGGCGCGCGTACGGCATCCCTTACGTCCGGGCCCCTGACGCCAAAGCTCACAAGTATGGCAGCAGCAGCAAGGGGTGGGAACAAAGGACTTGTAATGCGCGGGGGGGAGGCTCTTGACCCGCCGAGAATGCCACAGGGGATGACACATGACCAGGGCGCGTGACACCATAACCACATACTCACGCCTGCAGCTTTCACGCGTGCCGTGTATGGCAGTATCCCTGCCTGCCTGGGCTGCACAGTAAGTTGTACGCGTAGAAATACGGAATACGTACATGTACGGGGTACGGTCATTCTCTGCCGTACATGAGAGAAATACGGTCTGCGGTCCAGGCCTGGCACGGCACGTGGCAGTGCCACGCGCACCAGGAGCGTCCCAAGGAGGTCCCAAGGAGGCCAGGCGCCAGCGAAACCGTAATGATCTTAGATTTTCTTAATCTTAAATGTACCGTACATCACAACGAGTGCATACGCATGTGCGAGACACCTCTCATGCCTAAAAAGCGTGTGGCTTATTGGTGGCCACGGTGCCTTGCAGGGAGCTGCCCTGGTGTCTGGCAGCACACGGGAGGGGACCTCCCTTGCTTCAGGGGGGTGGACTGGCACGACCGTATTCTTAGCGTACTTGACCGTACTTGGGGAACATAACCCCGTATTTCCCGTACTTCTAAGAATGCGGTCCTTTTCTACCGTACTGTGCAGCCCAGCTGCGTGCCACCAGCCATCCGACCATGCCTGTCGCCCAAACGCCGCTCACCCACCACCAGACGGTGAACTTGCAGGCAGCCGTATGCGAAGACCGGTATCATTGCAAGGATTGGCAGCGGAAAGCCCGTTGTGGCAATGCGTACGGACATGGACGGTCTGCCCATCCACAAGCCGCACAACCTGCCGTACAAGAGCCAGGTACGGTGGTAGCACAGGACAGCATGGGGACGGGCTCATGGGCTCGTGCCGTGGGGTGCCCGAGTGTCGTACACCTTGGACGGCATGAGTGAGTGAGAGGCTCGCCGTTGGCGCAGGCCCCGTTGCAACTGCTGAGACAGGATGTGCCTGCATGGCGCACTGGGAAACATGGTTCGTGCCTTTCCTGGGCCCACCTGGCAACCAGGTACCTTCGTCGCTACGCGAGGCACCGATGCTGCTGTTATGCATCAGGCACCTTCGCTACGTTCCTATCGCCCGCTCGCCACACGCCGCTGCTTCAGCACGACTGCGGCCCGCACTGCTAGCCTCCAGCCGGCTCCTGCACCTCACCAGGCGGAGGCACATCCAACCAGCTTGCGCCTTCGACCCTTCGTCACCCCGCCAGCTACAAAGCGCGGCCATCCGCCGCTGTCCCGCCGCCGCCTGCCGCAAGAGCCGCCACCGCCACTGCTGCCCCGCCGCCGCCTGCCGTAAGAGCCGCCACCGCCACTGCTGCCCCGCCGCCGCCTGCCGTAAGAGCCGCCCCCGCCTCTGCTGCCCCGCCGCCGCCTGCCGTAAGAGCCGCCTCCGCCACTGCTGCCCCGCCGCCGCCTGCCGTAAGAGCCGCCACCGCCACTGCTGCCCCGCCGCCGCCTGCCGTAAGAGCCGCCATCGCCACTGCTGCCCCGCCGCCGCTTGCCGTAAGAGCCGCCACCGCCACTGCTGCCCCGCCGCCGCCTGCCGTAAGAGCCGCCACCGCTACTGCTGCCCCGTCGCCGCCTGCCGTAAGAGCCGCCACCGCTACTGCTGCCCCGCCGCCGCCTGCCGTGTCAGGCAGCAGCGGGCCCGCCACCGCCTGCTGTCAGCGCTGTCGCCGCCGCTGCTGCCCCGCCACCGCCTGCCGTCAGAGCCGCCGCCGCCGCCACTGCTGCCCCGCCGCCGCCTGCCGTTTCAGGCAGCAGCGGGCCCGCCACCGCCTGCCGTCAGAGCTGTCGCTGCCACTGCTGCCCCGCCACCGCCTGCCGTCAGAGCCGCCGCCGCCGCCACCGCTGATGCCCCGCCGCCGCCGCCTGCCACCCCCATCTGCGCCTCCACCAGTTTGGCGTAACGCCCGTCATGCAGGGCCAGCAGCTCATCATGCGTGCCTGCGATTGGTTGACGGGACGATGTGGTGGTGATAGCGGGCAGCAGCGGTTTGCGTTGGCTACTGGGTCAAACCGCACGGACGTTGGCGGGTCAGCGTTGCACCGCAAAGACACTCGCCCAGTCCGGGCGTCAGCAGTACAAGCGATACAGCAACAAGGCTACGGCAAGGCCACCGTGCGTGCACGAGTTGCAACGTGCACGCACGCACAACCGGTCTTACAGGTATGTACAGTTGTGCTGTGTCACCCACCCTGCTCGCAGACGGCCCCGCGGTGCACCACAGCGATCTTGTGTGCGTTGCGGATGGTGGACAGCCGGTGCGCCACCACCACGCTGGTCAGCCCGCCCCGCACCATGATGCGGTCCAGCGCCTCCTGCACCAGCCGCTCCGACTGCGCGTCCAGGGCGCTGGTGGCCTCGTCCAGCAGCAACACCTGTGGGATAACACACGTGCAACGCATACCAGCAGTATGGATTCAGCGTTGCAGCCTGGATGTCTGTGGATGCCGCGCCTGCGCAGTACCTGGCAGCTGGGGCCGCATGCAGGCAAGAACATGGCCGGAAGGGTGGCCGTGAGGCTGTGGCGTACTGTATGCAGATTGCGCCAGGCGGTATGCATCGTCTGCAGTGCAAAGAATGAAGGTAGACAGCCTTCCTTTTGCCACCCATGGATGCAAGTCTTGCTGCTTATGCTTTGTGGGGGCGTCGAAATTGGGTACCGGCGGGTCCCAAGTGTTGTGCCCTCACGCACCTTGGGTTCCTTCAGGACCGCCCGCGCAATGGCAATGCGCTGCTTCTGGCCGCCTGACAGCAGGGCACCACGCTCTCCGACCTAGCGAGGAAGCAGGGATTGTATGATAAAGTTCAGCACGTAGGCATCATGCCCGTCAGCTGCCGTGCTCTGCCAACCGTGGTTTGCTGCAGTCAGGCTGCGTTTGGTGGCAGCATGCAGGACAGCAGCAAGCCACACATCATGAACCAACTAATGCTCCCAGGGCTCCGCCCCTTGCTTTGTGGTCTGGTGACGGAAATGACCGGTACCATACTGGACTGTGACGTGCAACAACTCCTGCCTGTGTCGTCCCTCGTCCACAGCAGTACCCAAAGGTCCGCACCGCACTTTGCAGTGCCGTACACACGTACCCACCTGGGTGTCGTACTTGTCCGGCAGGCCCTCGATCAGCTCGTGCACATTGGCGGCGCGCGCCGCCTCCACCACCTCCTCCATGCTGGCGTCCTGGCGGCCGTACCGGATGTTGTCCAGCACCGAGCAGCTGAACAGCAGCGGCTCCTGGCTGACCAGCGCGAACTGAGGGGCAAACAACAGATGGGGGTCGGCATGTACGTGCATGCATGCAGACCAAAGCGACCAACCGTTACAGATGAGTGCCTACACCGGTTGCAGATGAGTGCCTAAGCCGTTGCCGATCCACAGACCGTGGCCTTCTGAGGCCAGCTGCTGCTCGAGAGTCGGCCTCAACGCGGCTGTCGTGGTCATGTAGAGACCCTGGTTCTCCCCTGGTAGACACACGGTGCCCTGGTGACTGGGCACGCCCCAGCTGCTTCCTCTCGCCCCTGCTTAGGCACGCATCGCTGCCAACTTGGTTTGTAGCTGCTGCTTTCCCTGAATAGAGGCCAACAGGCATGGCACTCCAGTGTGCGTGCAGCACTATCTCCACGCATTACCGCGGGCCAGCTGCGCACACCATGCAACTCATACGGCCCCGGACACGCGGCTAACCCTGCCGCGCAACGTTATACCTCAATTGCATACGGTACACAAACACCCACCTGGTTCCGGAGCCACCTCAGGTTGTACTCCCTCAGGTCCCTCCCGTCCAGCGCAACGCTGCCCTCCAGCGGGTCGTAGAAGCGCTCGATGAGGCCCACCACCGTGCTCTTGCCGCTGCCGCTCTCGCCAACCAGCGCAACCGTCGTGCCGGCCGGGATGGTGAGCGAAAAGTTCCTGCAGGATGCAGGCAAACGACACCGCGCAACACACAGTCGTTTTCGCGTAGGGCGGGC
Source organism: Chlamydomonas sp. KOR1 (assembly GCA_036984285.1). Classification (NCBI taxonomy): domain Eukaryota; kingdom Viridiplantae; phylum Chlorophyta; class Chlorophyceae; order Chlamydomonadales; family Chlamydomonadaceae; genus Chlamydomonas; species Chlamydomonas sp. KOR1. The sequence goes on along the minus strand of BQMZ01000268.1, from coordinate 135,946 downwards.
GCACCCCCTTTCCCCTCCTTCCCTCAGCTCCCCCGACAGCAGCACCAGCAGGGCGAAGCTTTGCTGCGGTTGCAACACGGCTCGCACGCACTGCACAGATGCTACTTTGTCACAGCGCCTAGACACATTGGTCACACCTGAACACCACCACGGACGGCCGGGCGGGGTACACGAAGCGCACCCCCTTGAGCTCCAGCTCCCCGCGCAGCGTCCCCTCGGGCAGCTTCACGCCGTCGGTGCTTGATGCGTCGATTTGGGAGCGCCTGCATGATTTTCACGGTCAGCAAATGACGATACCCGCACGATCAGTTCCAGGCCAGGCGCGCACCCATGACGCTTGCCCCTTCCTCGACCACGTGCTATGGCATCTGACGACTATTGCATGTGCGGTTGGCATGGTCTCCATCTCCCACACTACCGCACGATACGCACCTGTCTATGATGGGAAAGATGCTCTGCACAGCGGCTTTTGCGTGGGCGATGTCGGGGAAGCTCAGCCCCGCCTGGGCGAGGCCTGCCGCCGCCATCAGCACGCCTAGGTAGGCCTGAGGAGGTACCGGTGCAAAAATGACCGTACTTCATAGCATACCAAGAAGCGTGTCCACTTTGCCAGGCTACCACCAGCACGCCTTGGTAGCGCCAACCGTCTGCCATTCCCACGCACCACGTGCCATGCCAGCGGCCAGCTACAGCCATCGGCCCAAGCGTCCAACCCATCGCCAACCGTCCGCCTGGCCGCCCCAGAAGCCAACCGCAATACTTACGATGAACGAATTAGCCTGACTCGCCCGTCAAGAGGAGGAAGGGACGTGTGGCGCCCCCAAGCCACCCGCCACCTTTTTCGATCAGAAGTGAGGCCCTACGCACCTTGAGCATATCCTCGAAGGAGGCCCGCCCCCTGTCCAGCTCGTAGCCGCCGAACCAAATGATGAGGCTGTAGATGGCGAAGGTGGCGAACTGCGAGTAGCCCATGAGGAGGCCGGTGATGTGCGCGCGGCGCGCCATGGCCCCTGCGGTGCCCTGCAGCTTGGAGGCGTACAGGGACACCACCTGGGGGCATGGCGCCGTACGGGTGCCAAGTAGTCAATTGCACAATGAGTTGCACGTGGCCTAGTACGTGGTGCCCTGCAGCTTGGAGGCGTACAGGGACACCACCTGGGGGCATGGCGCCGTACGGGTGCCAAGTAGTTAATTGCACAATGAGTTGCACGTGGCCTAGTACGTGGTGCCCTGCAGCTTGGAGGCGTACAGGGACACCACCTGGGGGCACGTACGGCGCCGTACGGGTGCCAAGTAGTTAATTGCACAATAAGTTGCACGTGGCCTAGTACGTGGTGCCCTGCAGCTTGGAGGCGTACAGGGACACCACCTGGGGGCATGGCGCCGTACGGGTGCCAAGTAGTTAATTGCACAATGAGTTGCACGTGGCCTAGTACGTGGTGCCCTGCAGCTTGGAGGCGTACAGGGACACCACCTGGGGGCACGTACGGCGCCGTACGGGTGCCAAGTAGTTAATTGCACAATGAGTTGCACGTGGCCTAGTACGTGGTGCCCTGGAGCTTGGAGGCGTACAGGGACACCACCTGGGGGCACACGCACGGGAGCGTACGGCACCGTACGAGTACGCAGTAGCCTGTTGCACGGTTTGTTGCAGGTGGCTTGTTAGTATGTGGTGCCCTGCACCACCTGGATGATGAAACTTGCGTACAGCAGGACACGCGGTTGGCCCCGGCGAGAGCCGCGCATGGCGTAGGCAAGGCGCCTGCAACGAACTCCGGCCTGTGTACGGCACGCGTGTACGTGTACGGCACATGCTGAGCGGAAGCGTACACACAATGGAGCGGGTATTAGTGGACTGCTGGCGACGCTCGCGCCCACCTGGTTCTGCAGGTTGTAGGCCTGGACCACGCGTACGGCGGCAAAGGCCTCGCTGACTCCCTGGTTGGCCACCATGTAGATGGCCGAGGCGCCCGTCTCGAAGCCCGCGACCACCCGGTAGTTGATCACGGCGCCCAGCACAATGAACGGCAGCGCGCCTGTGGGCAAGTAGTGTGTTACGCGTTGTACTGCATTGCCCTACACGGCACTGCACGGCCAACAAGCAGTGCTTGTGCGAGGAGAGGCCGCAGGGAAGCCACGAGTCATGCCGCCTCAATAACGTTTTCTCGCTGCTTTCCACCATCGCCGTCCTGGCACCGCTCGTGCAGTAGCAATGCCTTGGCGGTGGCGCAGGAGGTGTCGTACGCCATGCAGCGTGCGTACCGTGCAATCGTGTGGCTGGTCGCAAGATGCAACGTCCGTTGGTTAGCCCACCCCCGGCGTTGTGGGTTGGCTTTGCGTTGCACTGTGCGTTTGCTGCGCCCCCGCTGCCCCCACCTGTGACCAGCAGCGCCATGCGCCACATGTATATGAAACCGATGAGGTAGCCAAACACCAGGCACGTGAGGTCCTGAGCAGGGGGCACGGACAAGTGTTGGACACCGGCGCAGGGGCCTTTTCATGATCACTTCCGGCAACGTGGTACCCTGTTGCGTGCAATCCTACAGCTCTCCCTCGCTCTGCCTTTGGCGAGTGACCAGGGAGAACACACAACCGTCCAATCGACCACAAACAGGGGCCATGCAACAGCCCGTACGGGGGGCCGGCACTCATACACCATTACTACGCTGAATACCGGTAAGAAGGGACCCCTTCTGGTAGGGGCTTTGTACCTCACACACCGCTTTTTAGATGACAACCAGACAGCTCTCCCAACGTGAAGAAAGCCGCTACGGCCAGGGCCAAGTCAGGGGCCCGTGGGCCAAATCCACAACCCGTAAGCTGCACGCGTACCTGCACCACCAGCCCCAGGGTGTCCGCCACCGCCCCCCGCAGGTGCGAGGCGTCGCTGGCAAGCCGCGTGGACAGAACGCCACTGGCGTTCGCGTCCAGGTCGAACCAGCCGATCTAGGGTCCAGGGGGAGCCATGCATGCCGAGGGCAGCGCGCAAGCCTGACACCACTGGCATAGGGTCTCAGTGCAAGGGCTGCGTTTCGTTCCCCACGCTAAAGCCGGTCAGAGTCACTGCTCAGCGCTGAAGCGTCCCGCCTGCGCACGTGTCATCCTTCCAACTGCCACACGTGCAACACGCAACGTGTGGAGTAACTGCCCCGCGACATTATGGTGAGGTCCCATGGGACGCACCTCCTGGTACAGGATGGCCCTGAACAGTTGCGTTCGGATGCGGCGCGACAGCTCCTGGCCCATAGCCCCAAAGGCCCACTGCTGCACCACCACCGCCACCAGGGTGCCCAGGCCGATGGTCATGAACATGAGCGACCAGAAGCGCGCCTTGCTCATGAGGTCCCTGCCAACGGCCAACATGTGTGTATAACATTAAACGTGCTTTCTTGAGCTGGTTGACGGCGCCAGAGGCTTTACAGAGAATTCCACACCATAGAATCGGGAAGCCGCGAAAAGCAGCATGGTACAGGGGGCGGATCAGCAGCACTGTAGACTGGTTTGCGCTGTGCACCACTGCGCACACATGGCGGCGCAACTGCACCTCACCCATAGCAGAGCCAATTCTGCTTGTAACATGATTACATTAAGCAATACCGGTACGATGTGGACCCCACCCTCACCTAGCTGTGCATGGCCTGACACTCCGGCCCCACGCACTGATGAGTGTGGCCACAGCTAAACTGCGCTTCAAGCCCAAGTCAATCCGGGCCTGCTGCGTCCACGCTGCTCTAAGCCACGCACGAGTCCCGCCCGTGCCCACCTGGTGTCACCGTAGAACACAGGGACGATGCTGCCCAGGACAAAGGCGAAGGCCGGCCGTACGCCGCCCTCCGCGCCAGACGTCACAAGACCCACGACGCCGTACAGCCACTCCGGACGATTGTACGACAACAAGCGCCACATGGGCACCTGAACCGCCGGGGCCACCGCTGCTGTTGCTTCCGCTGCTCCTTCAGCTGCTCCCTTCCTTCCTGCTGCTGCTGGACTGTCGGCGGTCCCTGCCTCAGGGATGAGCTGTTCCGCATGCACGGCATGCTGCAGCTGCCACCCACAGCTGCCTGCCCGCTTGCTGGCGCTGCTGCGCATGCGGGCAACGGCCTGGTGGTTACGCGCCGAGCCAGCCGCCTGCAGCTGGAATGACGCGTTCTGCTGGTGTCGGCGAGATCCATACAGGGGCAGCTGATGCAGCGCGGCTGAGGTGGTGCCTATAAACGTCAGCGACGGCGCAGCATCAATTTGCAGTGCCACGTGTGACGACGCCACGATGTCCGCCGCGGCGACGGCGGGAATCCACAGTTGCGTCCCCTCTACCTGCTTCTGCTCCTCCTCCGCATCTGCTCCCTCCTCTTCCTCCTCCTCTTCCTCCGCCCCCGACTGGTGCTCCCGCATCTGCAGCCGCACCAGGCTAGCGTACGCTCCCTGTGGGTTAGCCAGCAGCTGCTCGTGCGTGCCCTCCTCCAACACACGCCCCTCGCCTACCACCGCAATGACGTCTGCGTGCTGAATGGTGGATAGGCGGTGTGCGACGACCACCGTGGTCCGGCCCACCACCAGCCGGTCCAGCGCCTCCTGCACCAGCCGCTCGGACTGGGTGTCTAGGGCGCTGGTGGCTTCGTCCAGACACAGGACCTGAACAGCAGAAGGAAGGCGTACGTGAGGTCGGAAGGGCGCACTGCCGTGGGTGGAATCACTGGAGCGACAGCCAGCGGCCGTTCGCTGCACCGTGCGCGCATGGGGTAGCACACGAGCATGGTGCAGGCCGAGCAGCGCCATGTGCTGATTCAAGCCCGAGCTACCTGCCTTCCCTGAAGGCTGGCTTACGCAGCCGATGTCGGCCGCCACCCGGCTTGGACCCCCGGGCAGCCGCACACCCGCACCTTGGGGTTTCTCAGTATGGCGCGGGCAATGGAGATGCGCTGCTTCTGGCCGCCCGACAGCTGCAGTCCCCGCTCGCCGCACTGCATGACAGCGTCGGGGATGGGCGACGGGCAACGCGTTGAACAAATGAGCATATCCGGGATGCATCAATGGACATAGTACGGTACCGGTATGCAGCGCTATGAGCGTGTCTCACATCCGATCACGTGGGCAGGGACTGGTGCAATACTGCTTCCCAAGGCCCTGACGGACCTCAACAGGAAAGGAAAGGCATCAGTGTGCGTGGCGCTGCAGATGCCCTTTGTCCCACAATGAGCGTCTTTTCCTGCCGTACACATACAACCACTCCTCCTACACACTCAAGTCCTGCCACTGCCGTACACGCTCTGCCACGCACCTGCGTCTTATAGCCTTCCGGCAGGCCCATGACGAAGCTGTGCGCGTTGGCCGCCCGCGCCGCCGCCTCCACCTCCTCCGCGCTGGCGCCAGGCCGCCCCTGGGCGATGTTGTCGTAGATGCTGGTGGCGAACAGCGTGGGCTCCTGGCTCACCAGGCCCACCTGCAGGGGTGCGGTCGCATGCGTTTTAGCTGTACCGAACTCTGTCTATGTGCAGGATGGGTCTGAGGGGCGGGTGCAGTAGGGAGGCAGATTGATGAGAGGTGATATGGCATCGTGCTTCCACATACAGGGGAGACCTCCAAAGTGCTTCCACGCACGGCAGCTGGCATTGGGCATTGAGGCGTTAGAGGGTATTGGTACAAGGAGGCGTGCAGCAAAGCATACAACGGGGGATGAGCAAGAGGGGTGCTCGGCCAGGCACTTGCCGTAAGAATGTTGTGGGTCACAGGTCCCAAGGCGGACACGGCGCTGCCGCTGGAAGCCGTACGGCCCGCGAGCAGCTCCAGCGCACGGGTGACAAACATCAGGCCGCTGGAGTGAACATGGACATCGGCAAGTCTTGGCCCACCTGGTTCCGGAGCCACCTCAGGTTGTACTCCCTCAGGTCCCTCCCGTCCAGCGCCACGCTGCCCTCCAGCGGGTCGTAGAAGCGCTCGATGAGGCCCACCACCGTGCTCTTGCCGCTGCCGCTCTCGCCAACCAGCGCAACCGTCGTGCCGGCGGGGACGGTCAGACAGAAGTCCCTGCGCACGGCAACGAACAAAACCAGCTGTTCAGGGCCGGGCTTGCCGTTGCCCAACAGCCATGCATGCCTTCGCAATTTGCTCATTCAGTGTAAATCTGACACAATCTGTTCATGCGACATAAATCTGACATGTCGCATGAACATCCTGTCATCACATTTAATGTACATGTGCCCGCATACAGGCAGTTGTTCGGACACCCACTTGAATACGTATGCATCAGGGCGTGACGGGTAGGCGAAGGTCACGTGTCTTAGCTCCACGTGGCCCTTCACCTGCGGGGGCTCCTCCCCTGGCGCATCCGGGTCGATGGCGGGCGTACGGCGCACCACGGACAGCATGTGCGCTCCTGCGATTCGGCCCAGCTGGAAGGTTTGCGTCAGCTTGAGGGCCTGGAGGGGCAGGGGCGGAGGATGGAAGGGAGTACAGTAGGAGTGACAAGAGCGAGATGTGGGCATGCACGTACGACATGGCAATGCACGTCAGCGAGAGCAGCTGCTGCACGCCGCCCTTCTGAGGTGCCAGCAGCGGACCGCCAGGCGGGCGAAGCGTGCCCCGTATATGATGTAGGAATGGGTTCCAGGACATGCAAGCGTGGCGCGTGGGTTACGGGAGGTGGACCGGAATATCATGATGCCTCGGTCGCAGGGAGCGGAGCAGCCGTCAAGCGGTGCCGGTCCACCCTATCATGCGGAGCCAGCATCAGTACTTCAGTAGTGCCGCTGAGTGCAGCGAACTTGCATGCCACTCACGTGTCCTAGGTTCATGGCTCCGACCAGCGCCGCCAGCAGCACCGACAGCACTTGGCCACCGGTGTAGGCCCCCTGCGTGGCGCGCCACGCGCCGTACACGAAGGCCACTGCGAAGCTACATGCATGCATTAGGAGCGACCGTCAAGGGCGGCTGTGGAAGTACAGCGCGAGTTGAAAGCCTCTCAGCGGCCGGGCAGCGAACACCCTGCTGATCAAACACATTGGTTGAGCAGCGCCATGCACAGAGATCCCGGCAAAGCAAGCACATACGGCCAGGGGACAGAAAGGTGGCCATGTGTTCGGCACCGGGCGGGCAGGACTGGACCGGCAGAATACAATCCGCGTAGCCGCCCCACAGCGGCACGGACGGCAACCTCCGCTCCCCCGAGACTCACATGCATTTTGCACACTTACATGCAGTACGCCAGCCCAAAGAAGCAGCCGATCGATACACCCCGTGCCGTGTTGAGTTTTCTGCCAATCTGCAACCATACAAAAGTGTTTGTGTAAGGAGCAGATGAGTACGAGCACAAACAGGTACAATGGATTGTCCATCGAGGTCCAGCCCGCGAACACACCCTTCCTGGTCACCCCACCCCACCACCAGCGCAGATGCCCTCAAGAGTTACCCTGGGGATTCGTAAAAACGTGAACCATGTAAGTCCTGCTTACGCCTGCCCGCCCACCTCTGAAAGCCGGTGCAGTAATCCCGTACCCGGTACACACAGGAAGTTCCGTCCAGCAGTGGCACGGCTCTTGTTCAGGACTACACACGTACACAGCATCCCCTGCACAGCGTGTACCTTGGCCGGGTCGACCAGCAGCTGCGCGTACTGTGCCAGCTCCCTCTCCTCGGCGCCGTACGACACAACGGTACGGATCTGACTAAGCACTTGCTGTGCGATGCCGCTGGCCCGACTGTACGACTCCTCCGCCCGGGCCGCCATTCGCACTTCGACTCGGTCCAACAGGATGCGTACGACGGCCATGACGGGTAGGCACCCCAGCATGACCAGGGTCATATCTGCACGGGATTAGATTGACATAAGGTATCAAAGGATAACAACGCGCCGGCTTTGTCAAGCCAAGGGCACGGCAGGTACAGTCCATGTTAGGCACAAATGCCGTTCCCGCGCACTCAGTGGTCCGCCATCAGCCTGACTTCACGCTTTCCCTAGTGGTGGGCGCAACGCACACCAGGCACGTGTGCTGTTGGCTCGCCAGCCAGCGCGGAGGCACTCACCCCATCCGCGAACGAATGCTACAATCCAGCCCACCAGGAATGTAAACGTGTACTGCGTAGGAGCCAGGAGGCAAGGAATCATGGCGTAAACGAAGAAGGAAATACAAAGCAAGTCCGTCTACCACCTGTAAAATGGTGCGTGTGCGCCTCGTTCCGTGTGCGCTACGTACATACCAAGCTGACCGTTCATGATTGACATCAAATGTCCGAGGCTATCGTATGCTGGACTCCCGGACTTCTGCCTTCTGGCTTTCGCCTCCCCCCGCCGCCCCTGCTGGATACCGGTAAGCAACTACGCCCCCGCTTCCACCTCCACGGCCTGCCTTCCGTCCCAGCCACGCCACTGTGCCCACGCCATCCGCTTATTTGCCGTACAGCACAGCAAGGACCTACCTGGCAGAAGGTCCCCGTCTTGTCGCTGATGGCCGCCTGAACCGCCAGCCCGTCCTCATGCAGCGTCTTGATCAGGCCTCCTGCGATGGAGGACGCACATGAGCTGCTCCGGGACCCACATACAGTACGGCACTACTCCCCCCCCGCAACATGTGCAAAAAGTGCTAACTAACCGGCGCCCCTGTCCGCCTGCCGCCTGCTGCTTGGTGCAGCCATTGGCACTTGAGGCAGGGCCGTGTCAACATCCTCGAGGCGTCTCCCATGCCAAACATGCACTTGCTGCCACGTCCCGGTAATCGTAAATCCACTTGGGCCGCCACCGAAAACACGTCAGCATCAGCCAGCCACCCACAGCACTGCTGTACGACAAGCTACACAGTACGTATACGGGCTTGGTTGCCGAGGGCTGCCAACTGAGGCCGTCCAGCCTGGGCGCATGCCGGTGTGCATGTGCTGCAAGCGTGCCCACGGCAGTCCATATCCTGTCACAACATGACCCCCGCGTGCCCACGTTGTGCGCTTCCTTGCTGGCCAAACCAGCAACAGCTTCCGCGGAGCTTGGTGTGGTCCAATTTCACCACCTCCGAGCACTGCACCCCCGAGAGCCCACTGTGCGCGGCCCAATGCTACGCCAATGGCTACCACGTGACCCTGATGTGATCTGCGTGCTCCAGAAACCTCACCCCGAGTGCGCACCTTCTGCCCACACCAGTGCCTGCCCACTACGGCAGCCCCCTTGCTACCCCAGTACAGCAGGCACACAGGCATGCACCAACCCGTGGTGGTCTGCGTGTCGAAGAACGCCACCTCCTGCCGCAGCACGGATGCCAGGTACCGCGCCCGCAGGCGGTTGGTCAGGCGGTTGCCCACGATGATCGTCAGACTGGCCTGCACGTACGTCGCCACGCCCGCCACGATGGCGATGTACAGGAAGTACAGCGCCAGCTGCGCAGGGCGCCGTACAGCGTGCGACAAGGAACGGGTCGTTGGGCCATCCAGGCTGCCGCACACTTGCTTCGTCTCCAAAGCAGCTCCCCTGCTTCAAAGCCGTCCCTCTCTTGGAATCGTGATGGGGCCGCTCGGTCCAGATGCCAACATAAAGGCAGTTGGGCTGGACGTGCTACCGACGTTAGCTGCTGCCGCCGGCCTCCCTACCTGGCCATCTGCGGCGTGCATGCAGCCCGAGTCCACGTGTACCGGTAGCAGGCGACCCAACGCCCAGTCAGCTGCCCTATCGTACCGGTACTCATTAGAGCGGTCACGCTTCTACAAGGTCGACCTTGTGGTACTCACGTCCGAGACGCGTTCCATGAAGTCAGCACGCCCCAGCCTCTCGCCAAACACGTTGACGAACTCTCCGATAACGACTGTGTGGACAAGAAAGATACAACAGTTCAGGGCTCCAGGATGGGCTGAGTTACCAGGGGTTGAGCGGCAGCCTGTACGGCACGTACACAGTGCGGCACGTAAAGCAACGCCACAGGCCACGGGTGATTTCCGGGCGTGCAGTGGGCGCAACCGTGTTCGACCGCGTTCCCTGGGATGGCCACGACCAGCGACCCAGCCCCCTCTGGTGAAATTCTTGCCGTTGGCCGCAGTAAGCGCGGAGTGCATGCATGTGCAACCAAGTGGCCGCAGGGTATGCAGTGGACACCCCAAACTTACTTGCGTTCATGGGCCACGCAGCCCCTGCATGCACAGCAAACACCGGGCAGCCGGTAAATTGACACGCAGGTAATAGGACAGATGGCATAGAACCGACAGCAGGGGATTCACCAGCACCTTGACGACGTGGGTACAGCTGCTGTGTTGCCCCCGGTTCGCACCATGTAATCAAGCGCGCACGGCCATGAACTGCTGGACGCCCGCCTGACACGTGCCCACACCGCACGAGGCCGGCACTCACCGCTTACGGCTGCCGCCAGCAGACCGAGCACCATAAGCGCTTTGTCCTTGGGCTCTGTTTCGCTGTACATAGTGAAGGGTACTTGCGATAGGCATGGTTGGGCCCCTGCTGCAGCCAGCAGGCAACGGGGTCCGCGCCAGACTGTGGGAGGACCGTGGTGTGACTCGCCTGAGCAGTTCCGAATAAGGGACTGGACTAAAGCTTGTAGATCCAGTTGCTCCACCCCTTGCAGCCGCCGACGGCTCGCTGCTGTTTGCGTCCTGAGAACCCGAGTCCATGCTGTCCCTTGACGCTACCTAGTTTCACACCATCAATTGAACGAGGTTCAGTAATTTATCGTGAAATTGTTTTGTCATACAAGTTATCGTTTACGCTGCTCGGCTGACAGTAGTGGGTTTTAGTTTTCTCTTGCTACAACGTCAATACTCCCTGGTACATTGTAGGTGTAGGCTAAGCTTACGTTCTGGCCATATAGATACACTGGCACGGCGCGGCACCTGTGACGTTCATCAACCGTCGGCGGTACAATTTTGGTTGATACGGGGGACTGAGTACGGGGTCCTAAAGGAAGCAGGCAAAGTGTATTTTTAACTTAAACTTTATGCCTCACATGGTCTCCTTGCATAGTCGTGTGGGCCTGGTATGCAGGGTCCCCTGCCTTTTCAGAGTTTCAGTTATTAGGGTGTCTTAGCAGGGGCCAGCTCCCATCCGTTACGCCAATTGCCACAACCTCTACCTTCTGATAATCACCAGACGGTGAGCACGTGTCGCTGGCATCCTGCTGAGCGAGAGGCAGCGCGCATGGGTCTGGGCGGCAGAAGCCCAGGCAACAAATAAAACCCTGTCAAAGCACATCTGCGCGTTTGGGACTCAAACTTCACAGGCTAAGTTTTAACATCTGCCCTCTACGCAGCCCAAAGGGACTCGACGCAAAGAGTGACAGAACCCCAAGATGATGCTGCACTTACTGGCCTACTGCGCTGCCGCGGTACTCGCCGTGCCGCTGCTGACTCTGGCATTTTCGCTGGTGAGCTGTAGTCCTGAAGAGGGTGCGGTGCAGCAGGTTCAGGGTTGGCTTCGGCAACTAACGTGAGCAACTAACGGACTGACCCCTCTGTACCACATACATGTGCTTACAGGTGCACCTGCTCTTGCGCGAGGCAGTGGAACGCTGGCGCGTACGCCACATACCTGGTGCGTTCGAGTCACTGTCTGAGTAAGCAGCTCATTTGTGAATGGGCTGGGTATCTGGCACACACGAGGCGGAACCAGGCGCGACCCAGCAGGCACCAGGCAGGGGAGGTCCACACCGATGCTGGAACGATACCGCGGCACGAAGGCAAGCCGGCGACCTAGGATCAGGCACCGTGCATATAATATGTTTACCATGTGCTAGTCGCTTTCGGTCCATGAGACATACGTGTCGTCTGCACGCACAACGCAGAACGCGTACAAATGCTCCAGTGGCTGTCGCAGTATGAATCACTCATGCACAGCCACTTAGCGTCTCACTGCATATAGGCCTTTGACATCAACCCAGCGTTACCCGGCGTTGAGCTGGGGTTCGTTGTGGTCACGGTTGTGCTTCAAGTTGGGGAACTAGATTATCACAACCGGAAACTGTAAGAATAAGATCATCTGCGGCAGTCCTCATTTTGTTTTCCGGCCACTTGGCAACGGCGTGGGCTCCCGTCAGCACGCAGTACATCGCGCCCAACCCTGGCCCTTCCTGTCCTGCATATGAACAAAACCTCGTCAGGAGCACTCTTCTTACTTGATGTGTATCTCCCGCTCCCGCGTCAGGTCTCCAAATGTTGCTGCCAACGGCCGGGCTCGGGCCCCCACGCCTCAACCCACCCGGCTCCGCTCACCCCCCACATAAACGGCGTGCCTCTCTTGTTGTCGCTTGCAGGTCCCCGTGGGGAGCTGCCGCTGCTGGGATCTGCTTTGAACGTGCTGCGCTATGGGCTGATTGGTACCATGGAGCGCTTGATTTCGGCGTATGGCCCGCTGGTCAAGGTCCGCATGCTCAGCCGGCAGATGGTCATCGTGGCCGACCCAGATGCCGCCAGGTGTGGACGGCGGATGCAATCATATCAAACACGGGTAATAGTTGCGCCATGGACGGACATGCAAGAAGAAGCACGGCTACAGATGGGTGCACAAGGGCAACACCAAGTGCTTCCTCGACGCCTGGCCACGGATAGGGTTGCTGCCCGGGACACTGCCAACATGACAGCATGTCTGCATGTAGGCACATGCCCATGCGCCACCTGCATGCCCTTTTGCCCTATCCCTATGCCTTGGGACCAAGCATACCGTACTCAACACTCGGTTTCTCACCGTACCCTGCCCTGCCGACAACCAAGCACAGGCTGGTGCTGTCCAAGAGCGCGCTGCACGCCTTTCCCGTCAACGCCAACGCCAACCTCATGCACGCTGACCTGCGCGGCGTGGACTCGCTTGGCGTAGTGTTCCAAAAGTGAGTTCTACTTAGAGATATGGGTAGCCGCCGTGCTCATCTTGGTACCCTCCCAGCGCCTGTTTTCCTGGTCTGGGTCCTTGTGCTGCCGGCGCTCCGTGGGTCACAACAACCGTGCAAATCCAGGACTGCCCGCGCGCGAGCCATAAATGGTACCTGGATCATCCTCGGCAGTCGTGCATGTGCCGTTGCCGGTCGCCAGCTGCTTCCGACAGCCACGACGGCCCTGCAGAGCTTAGTGCCTGCACGGGCACGGGCTCACCCCCTCTTGGCTAACCGCCTAACCCCCTTGCTTGCCCCCCTTGCGCCTATCCCGCAGCGGCAACAAGTGGCGCACCCTTCGCAATGCCTGGCAGACCGGCTTCAATGCACAGAGGTACGGCACGACGCGCAGCACGTCCCCTGCATCACGCACCCTACCGCCGAATCCATCGGGCATCATGTGCCGTTAGGAGAGTGCGGATCAAGAAATGATGGCCGGCCGCACGACCCTGGACACCTCCCATTTGCTACCCCTTTCTCTTGTTGCTCTCCTCACACTACAACCCCACCCGTCGTCTCCCCGACCCGAAGCCTGCCCGGCTACCAGCCCATCATGGACCGCATGGCCCTGCTGTGCCCCTTTTGGGCTTGCCCCCGGCCCGCCCTTTTGGCGGCGCACCGTTGCAGTACTGTGTACGCTAAATGTCCAATCAAGAGCATGCCGCGGTCGCCCGCAACCCTCCAGTTGCCCACCACCATTCTTCCCGCCTTCAATTACCAAAGAACACTACCAAGAACATTGCCATCGCACGCCCCCAACTGCCGCCCACAGCCTGCCCGGCTACCAGCCCATCATGGACCGCGTGGCCCTGGAGCTGGTGGCACGGCTGGCGGACGCTGCTACTGCTTCTGACGGTGACAGCCGCGACGCCACCGGCGGCAGCGCGGGGGCAGCTGCCCCTGGCCGCCGAGAGGTGGACATCCACCACGAGGTCAGCAAGGTGGCGCTGGAGATCGTCGGAGAGGCAGGATTCGGGTGGGTACGGGGAGGCGGAGACGGAGCATGTGAGGCAGGATCCGGGTGGGTACGGGGAGGCGGAGACAGAGCATGTGAGGCAGGATTCGGGTGGGTACGGGGAGGCGGACACGGAGCATGTGAGGCGGATTCGGATGGGTACGGGGGAGGCGGAGACGGAGCAGGTTCTACAGCCACGTGTACAAGGTATTGTGTCTGGGCCGCAGAGTTGATGTATATGCCGAATGGGCGTGCGGCGGTCACTCATGTAGAGGCGGGCGTCGTGTGGAACTTTAGGGACCCGCGAGATTTCATGCACGCAGCTGGGGCTATGGACTCATGGGTCTGTCCGCCCTGCAGTACCGTATGCACAACCAGGACGCCAACACCATGCGTATGTGTTGCTCCCAAGCTCAACCAGCACCTGCCAGCAAAACCTAGTAGACGCACCTCGAGACCAACGCCCTGACGCCAAAAGCACTCAACTCCATCCTGCTTTCGCAGGGTGAACCTGAACGGACCCGAGTACGACAAGTCTGCGTACAGCAGCAACGGTAAGCCGGGCTCCATGTCGCTGATGGACGCGCTGCGGCTGTACTTCCGTACCATCACCGTGGGCGAGGGCACCGCGTACGGCCTGCTGGTGATCCTGACGTCGCCGCTCCTGATGCCGCTGGTGCGCCTGCTGGCCAACGCCTACCCGGACAAGAAGCTGGCGAGGCACGCCGAGGTGCGCCTTGCGTGGTGTGGTGCGGCCCTTTATAATGTCGTCCTGTAAGGTAGAGTCCGTCAACAGGTGTGCGGTGTGTGCGCGTGCGCTCAGCGGCACGGGGTTGCAGCGGCGTGCCGGGGAACACACGTGCCAAGGCACACACATGCAGCAGGCGCCTCTCAACAGAACCATGCCCTGCGCCCGGCTTTGCACGTTACCTTCATGCACAGCTGCCGTGCCGCAGAGGCACATCTACCAAAGCCCTCGCCCCCGTGCCGTCCTGAAAGGCTTTGTACCCCATTCACAACTGTTTCAGACTCATTTCCGCCGTACATTGTGCTGTGCCAGTTCGTCCCACTGCATTCTTGACCTCACACCAAAGCAACGCAATGTCCCTGCGGTGGGTACCAACCGTCTAGCCACCAGGTCCCGCGCCCAACCCCTTGTTCCCGTCCCCGCCCCAGACCCGCCGCGTGCTCCGCCAGACCTCTGAACGCCTCCTGGACGCATACCGCCTGGAGCAGCAGCAGAAGCAGCTGCAGCTCAAGACCAGCATTGGGGGCCCGTCGCCGCTTCTGCAGCCCGCCGGGAGCCTCAGGCGGCAGCCGTCACTGCTGCCCTCAAAGGTCAGCATCGGGGGCCTGGCGCCAGTGCTGGAGACCAAGGCCAGCATGGGGGGCCACCCCCTGATGCAGACGAAGACCGGCGTGGGGGCCTCGAGGGTACTCCAGCGCAACGGCAGCAGCATTGGCAGGGGCACCCCCGTGGGCACCGGCGGCCTGCTGCGGTCGCTGTCGCGCGCTCTGTCACGCGCCGGCTCCCGGCTGGGCCGCAGCCGCTCCGGGCGCGTGCGGGGCGTGGCCTCGGGCAGCTTCATCGGGCTGATGTTGGAGGCGAGGGACAAGGTCACCAAGGCGGCGCTGTCGGAGGACGAGGCGAGTGGACTGGGCAGGGCTCAGCTGCTCACGCTCCCGCGCTTCCGTTCCGGTGCACGGGTTGCCACGTGTGCGTTGCACCTGCACACAACGGTGCTGCAGTACTGCAATCTTCGGCATTTTAACCAGCAGCAGCAGCAGCAGCAGCACGTGGCGTTTACATACACGTACGCCCTGTCGTGCCGCTCTGCCGCTAGCTACCGGGTCTGTACCGTAACACACTACACTCCACCTTTGTGTGTGCAGGTGCTGTCCCAGGCCGCTGTGTTCATGCTGGCCGGCTACGAGACGTCCGCCACCGCCATGGCCGCCATCATCTACCAGCTGGCGCTGCACCCCGAGGCGGCGGCCAAGGTGGCGCTGGAGGTGGACGCCGTGTGCCCGGCCCTGGCCCTGGGGCAGGAGGATGACATGGACGTGGACGAGGCGGAGCCCCTCACCACGCAGCACCTGGACCAGGTGGGTTGCATGGCCGTGACCAGGGGCCCTGGCCGTGACACCGTGAGGAGTACCTAGTAACACCGTGGTCACAGTTTTCCTACAATGCCGGCACGGCATTGTGCAATGGCTCTGAGCACCCGAAAGCACCGCGCGTTTACGCGGTCACGGCGCCACGTCAACGCCGTACATCGCAGCTATGGTATGGTATGGTATGGCTATGGTATGCTCGGAGACGTCGGACGGCGCTGGGCGATTCAGGGGTTGCATGACCACTCTCGTTGCCCTGACCCACGGCTCACGAGCCCTATGGTGGCTCCATGGCTTTGCGGTCGGGCGCATCTTCTTCAGGGCCCTTCCTCACATGCCCCACGCTGTCCCCCCTGACCCCCAGCTGGTGTACCTGCAAGCCGTGATCGACGAGACGCTGCGCCTCATGCCGCCCGCCCCCTACACCGTGCGCGTCGCGGAGAAGAACATGCAGGTGCGGGCGTGCTGTCCGCATGTGGGTGCTGCAGTACATGTAGAGAACAGCAACGCAAGGAACGATCCCTTGTCTACGCAACACGATGGACCAGTTACCTGGTGTGATATCACAGGCCATCGCCTGTGGCCGTGTACTTCCGCAGGTCCAACGTCCATCGAGGGTTAGTCTGAATTGCATAGCTTTCCTGCTGCATACAGCCGCCACTGGCCGCGTCCGGGTGCTTCAGTGCTCAGATATTGCAATGAAACGAGCCACCCCCTGTTTGTTCTCCTTGAAGTTGTTTGTAATTCGTGATGTCTGTTCCCCTGCGCAGGTGCTGGGCTACGACGTGCCCGCCGGCACCATGCTGTACATCGCCATGCACCAGTTCCACAAGAACTCGAGCATCTGGCAGGACGCAGAGGTAGGCCGGTGACATCCTGGTGTGGGCCATGCACGCACAAAGGTCCCATGGTTACCTAGGACGTTGGGGTACTGGGTGTGCGACTTCCGGTTCAGGGGGGGCCTAGTACGTTTCGAGTTGTCTCAGCTGGAGGGGCGTGGGCCTGGCACCATGGATACCATGGACACATCAGGGTGCTAAGAGCATTGCACGCGGCTTGACTTTAGACTGACCAAATTGCAAGGCAAAATACAAATTGGTGCTAAGCGCAGTGCCTGCATCGCACACTGCGTTCTGGCGCCACGATTCAGCTCACGGATTCCTCCACAGGCCTTCCGGCCCGAGCGCTTCCTGCCGGGCGCCGACGTGGTGGCGGACGGAGCACCCAAGAACCCCTTCGCCTTCCAGCCCTTCGGAGGCGGCCCGCGCATGTGCCCGGGCTTCCGCTTCGCGCAGCAGGTGAGTGCACTGCACTGCACTGCACTGGCGCGTGCTGGCCGTGAGCCTGCTGCCGGCCCTGCATCCAATGCATCTGGGCCTGACATGGGTGCGCCTGGAGCCCGGTACTAGGGACCAAGGACAGCAAAAGAGTGCCTGCTCGTGAAAGCCAACGCAGCCCGCTGCATACTTTACGGCTGCGCACGGCTATGGCTTTAGGCTGCCGGCGACCTGTCGCGCCGTCGCCGCCGAGAGGCTGTTGAGGCCATACTGGCCTCCTGGTCTCTTCCGTGTGCCGCCAAGCTGCGTGTGGTGATAAGCGCATCGTTTCGCCGACCCTGAAGTCCTGTCCCCTCCCCCCAGGAGGCTGAGACCTTGCTGCGTAGCCGTCTGTCCCTACCTTGTGCAATATCCCACGCCCCGCCTCCCCTGCTTTCCTGTCTCCCCCCTTCCAGGAGATGAAGACGGTGCTGGCCCGGCTGTACCAGCGCTACAAGGTGGAGCTGGCGCCGGGGCAGAAGGTGGGGGGAGGGGTGTTGTGCGTCGTGTGGGGAAGGTATTGCGCCATGGGCATCATGAGGGGAGGTCAATGATGGTGGTGGAGACGTGGGCCATGGGAGCATCAGCTGCAGGGGGAAGATAGCACTGGGCCAGAAAGTGGAAAGAGAACACCGAGCGAGGGCATTGGCGTAACGTTTCAGTTGGGTTAAGGGTAGGCCCAGTAGTTGCGTGACCTGGGCTGGGTCTGTCGTACTCGAGTTGGCTTTTGCCAATCATTGGTCTACTTACTGCCGATAGAGGGGCTTGCGTCTGATTAGCTAGTTGTGGAACCCTAGCGACCAGCTGGGACTGTTACGCCGTGTGCTTGCTGTCGCTTTCCCCTGCATGCATTTGGACGTTGTCACATGTGCCCAACAACAAGCGGCTCGGAGTGGCCCGAAGGGGCACGGGGGGATTGTGAAGGACAATTGTGTAGTGATGCGTGTAAATGTCCGCTACCACACGCAGGTGCCCCTGCCCACGCTGGTGGGCCTCTCGGCGACCCCCTCCAACGGCCTAATGGTGCGCCTGCGCCCCCGCGCCTGAGCGAGCGACCTGCACGAGACAAAGGCATATGAACGTGGAGTTGCAAGCGCATAAAGAATGACAAGGCCACGTCAAAGGGCGTGGAACTGGCCCGTTGCGCCTGCGCCCCAATGCTTGAGTGAGCGACGTGCGTGGGGGACGGGCACGTGGGAGTGAGGATTACAAGCCGGGATGGAAGGCTACCGGTGCGCACTGCTGGAATCGTACGCCAGTTGTCTTTTGTTCGTTAAGGGGCAGGAGTAGGAACAGCAATAAGTAGTAATAGTAGTGGTATTAGGAGCGACAAGTGACCCACAGCGGGGAGTGGCAACAAGAAGTGGCAACATGTGACACGCAGCGGAGAGCTGCGTGAACCTGGGCATGTTCAGCTCGATGGGTGCTCGCCCGTTGCTGTGTGCGGTGGACGTCACCCCCACATCCACGGTTGCACCTGTTGGGTGCTGCTGGCTTGCGTGGTGTCACTAGGACTGGACATTTTGCTGTGCATCTGCGGTAGGCAATCATCTGATCAGTAAGCGCTCGTGGGGCCTGGGGCGTGGGCCTTGCCTAGGCATGTTTACGTCGGGGCGCCAAGCCAACAGTCGTACGGGTGTGTACCGGTAATGTCATCTGGGTGTCTCGTCGCCTGGGTGTGAGGCTTGCAGAGAGCAGGCGACCAGGCGTCATCACACCACCTGCAAGTATTACAGATCGTAGTGTAGGCCTAGCTAGGCCTAGCTAGCAGATGTAACGGCTGTACCGGTCGGAGGGCCAGGGTCTCAGGGCACATGGACCTGGACGTCCACGGCATTGGCGCATGACGTGCGCCCAGGTGTACGGGCTAGTTCCCCTGTAACTGCCTTGCTTGTGACAGTTCCGTTCGTAACTGGCCTTGGTTGACCACAGTAAGCGTACAGCGCTGGACATCTGACGTGCCAAAGATGGCCTGCTGATGTGGCGTTAAGTGGCCACAGCCAGCCACAGGTGGCAGCAGGCCTCCAGTCAGTAGCAACCCCCTTCCATTAATTTACATTGCCAACGCCCTGGCATGGTCCCACCAGTACCATTGAGTCGCACCGGGAAAGAGTGGTGATTCTAACCAAATAAAGTCTGGGCAGGCGGTTGGAGCCTTGTCTGGTGGTGAACGCTTGGCCTCGCTAACTTTCCAACTTCGTTTTCCTATGTTTGCTCATTACTCGTGGATCCCTCCGGGCGCGCCACATGTGCACGTAAGTGTGAATAAAACTGCCCAATGTGACGGTTGAGGTTCTCTACTCGAGGTCCAGAACGAGGTGAGCAGTACTTGAGGAAAGGCGTATGACTGTGATAAGGTTGACCAGCCCCAGCACGGACCCGACACGTGCTTCCGACACCCGAGAGTTTTAGTAAGCTGCATCGGCGCAAGTTTACGTTCATAAGAGAAGAAAGTTTCTGGACGCTTTCACGCACTTCAAGGACTCCAAAGGATAGTTTTTGAGCTACGCACTGCGCGGAGACCTGCTGGCCACGGCTCTTACAACAGAATCGCGCTCTGCCGGTCGCATACCTTCAACAATGGACTACTCACGATTCCTTAGCGCAGAAGCCCAAAGGTTCTCTGCAGCCAGTCTGTCAGGTGCCCCGCGCAAGGCTCTCGGCAGGGGGATTTCGGGACGATGGCTATGTGCCAGCAAACCTGTCACCTGGACAAAGGATCACTCGCGAATTTTAACGGGATCGACTGTGATTCAACCGCCGCACTTGCCACGCGTACGCGTCTTGGAGGGGCAGACTCCCGCCCGGAGCTTCTGCCTGCCCTCCCTGACCCGGGCCCCCTGAACACGGCCCACGTGCCTCCCTTGCCGTGCTCTACCTTGCGCCTCCAGGCCTCATCCATCGTTTCTCCAGCGCCAAGGACACCGTTAACCTGGCTGGCGGGCTGCCTCCGCCCGAGTCCTTCCCCCTGCACAACATTACGGCCACCACAGCAGCAGGGCAGCAGCTGAGCTTGGGCATGGAGGGGCAGCAGGTGGGCACATTATGTGCGTTGCACTCCGCTCAGCTGGATCCATGCATATGGCATGACAATTTATACCGGTGCAGCTCCGTACGTTTGCGACAGAAGCCCTCCTTTAAGATCTATCGTGTCACCGATCGGGCAACGCCGACTGGACACCTGTTGACTGGAGCCCACCCTTCTGTCCACGGCGACCCCATAGGTGTTCCTGGCGCAGCAGTACAACTTCCACCCGCAAGGCTACGCTCCCTTGAGGCAGTGGCTCCGCGAGCTGACAGTCCACGTGCACCAGGGCGTGCACCTGACGCCCAGCCCCAACCCACTGCTGCAGCAGCAGCCCCAGGCCGCTGCTGCTGCGCCCCCCGCCCCCGCCGCCGCCCCTAGCCAAGCAGTGGCCCGCGATGTGGTGGTGACCAGCGGCGCCATCCACGCCATCTGGACAGCCATCGCCTGCCTCACGGACCCGGGCGACACCCTCGTGGTGGTGAGGCTGGGGGCGTAATTCAAACACATACACTGTGGGAGGGGCGGGGGACAACCTCGGCCAATCCCGGCAGGTTGGGAGCAGGGTTGTTGGACCCGGCCAGTGCCGCTGTGCTTCCTCCAGTCTTGCGCTGACCGGCGACGCGAAAGCTAGCACCACCTGTTGCACTCGCTGCTGCTAATTCATGTGCGCCGCGTTCGGGCTTGCGCTTGCCCGATGCGACCCACCAGGACGAGTACACCTACACACACGCGCTGGACTGTGTGTTCCTGCCGCGGGACCTGCGGATGCTGCCCGTGCGGGGCGACGAGCACGGCATGGACCCCGAGCACCTCGCGGAGCAGCTGCAGGCGGCTGCAAAGGCGGCGGAGGCGGCGGGCGGCGGGCCGGGGGGTGTACGGCGCCCCAGGCTGCTGTACACCATCCCCACGGGGCACAACCCGACGGGCGCCAACATGCCCACGGAGCGCAAGCGGCGAATCCTCGAGGTAGGATAAGAAATAAGAAGGAAGGGCCCGTGCAGATGGATGCGTGTCACGGATGTGGGCGTGCTCTGCCAGCTGTGGTCAACAGGCCTCTGCAGGCTGAGGTTCTGCCGAAAGCAACGGTGCTGCAGGTTCCATGGGCTTCTTCCGTACACGGTGCTCAGCGGCACGCGGTAGCGGCGGCTCCCGCCAGGGTACAGGCTGGCCGTGGCCCTATTTACACACCTTGACACGCACATTCTGCCTGCATCCCGCACCGCATCCGCTGCACACATTTACACGCCACTCACCGGGGCCCTGCCGCTCCCCTCCCGCTCCCGCTCGCCCGTCGCCCCCGCAGCTGTGCTCCCAGTACGACATGCTGGTGCTGGAGGACGACGCCTACTACTGGCTATACTACCCCACCAAGGGCAACGCAGCGGAGGACGCGGGCGCAGGCGCAAGCAGCACCGCGGCGACCCCGGCCCCGATCGGCAGCTCGCCGAGCGCTGGCGGGGGCCTGACCGGCCTGCCCCCCAGCATGCTGTCCATGGACACGGAGGGCCGTGTGGTGCGCATCGACACCTTCTCGAAAGTGCTGGTAAGACTACTCGCGCTCGTGGTGGAGCTTTCGTCGTGCCACGTCTTCCTGCACGCTCCCATGGGAGGCGTGCAGCGTGCACGGGGCTGTCGCGCGTGCCTGACCGAGATTGCACTGTGCAATGTGTCACTTGCCTCAACGTGCCGTAGCATGCACAGCCGCCCAAGCCCAGTCCCTCAGGCCCCTGTGCTCGTGACCGCCTGCAGGGCCCCGGCTACCGCCTGGGCTGGATCACCGCCCCTGCCCCGCTGGTGGCCAAACTGGCGGACTGGGTCATGGGCAGCACCGTGGGGCCCTGCAGCCTCAGCCAGGTGCTGGTGACCCGCATGCTGCAGGCCTGGGGCATGGCCGGCTTCAACGCCCACCTGGCACGGCTGCAGGGGCTGTACGCCGAGCGGGCGGCCGCCGCAAACGCCGCTGCTGCAGCGCACCTGGCCGGACTGGCCACGTGGCGCCCGGTGGACGCGGGCATGTTCATGTGGATACGGCTGGACGGTAAGCATACGTCTTGTTGGAAAAGGCATGGATGCCTTAGCCACCCACGTTCGTCACCCAGCCCCAAGGCCAAGGCACCCTAGCCCACTGGGTTCTAGGCCCAGCACGGCACCGCATCTGGCCGCGCTGCAATTGCCACGTCGCGCGTCGCATGGGCCCCGTCCTGTCACCCACACGCCGCACGTTCATGCAGTGCGAGCCTAGCAGGGCGAAATACCGACTCCGCAGCTGTCACTGGCAGACGCCGTCCCGCACCCTTGCATGTGTGCATGTATGCAGTTGCGGCGTCACAGTAGCATACGGTATTACAAAGCAAGCACTACTGCATGTGCGCAGGCGTTGCGGACGTGTCCGCCATCCTGGACGACCTGGTGGCGGCACGTGTGGCGGTGGTGCCGGGAAGCATGTTCGCCACCACCGGGCACGCGGTAAGTTACCGGCTCACTCATGCACCGATACTGTCGTCCTAGTTCGAACCTGTGAGGCACACGTCTTCGGAGTTGCATAGACTGCACGGTACCGGTCCGCTGTGCGTCAGCATCTGGCCGTATTGAGCCCAGCTTGCTTGTGCGACCTGACGGTCTGGCTTCCGCCCTTTCCCGTTCCCGTTAGGTGTCCCTTGGTGTCGGGGGCAGCGCGAACGGGTCCACCAGTCGCCACGTGGCCAGCCCTTTCGTCCGGCTGTCCTTTGCGGGTGCCCCGGTGCAAGCGCTGGACGAAGGGATGCGGCGGCTGGCGGCGGCTGTGCAGGCGGTGCGCAAGTAGAAGTAACGCCAGATGCGTGCACGTGGTCATTAGTCAGGCCGCTGGTAGGTGCCACGGCTAAGGGGCCGCGGCCGCAGCGGCGCAGGTGATTGCAGCTGCTGAGTCGTGACAGGTGCTGAATATTTGACGTTGGGGCAGATTGGTTGCGCACATTCCTGTTCGACCGGGTGAGCATGCAGCTGTGAGTAAGGACTGACTGGCAGTGAGTTGAAGGCTGAACGACTGTGCATTTTGTAGGGTGGCCAATGCTTGTGTACATACGACGTAGGGCTTGGCCCTGTGTTGACCAGGCATGCTTGTGGGGGCTTTCGCTGCAGCACGGAAGCACGTGGCTGCAAAGACTGTGGTCCTGCTACGGCGACTGGACGCTCTTCGCGGCATGCTTAGTGAGGAGTGCGGGGCTGCGAGGTGACAGCGTGGGCCTGCACTGGGCCGCTGGTAAAGGTGCACATAGTGGCGGGCGGCTGCGATGGGGCGCAATCGTGTGACAGAGACTGCTGGTAGTGGTCAGGCTGGCTGGCAGCAGGGGCGACGAGAAGCGTCTTAATTGTAAAAATGGCTGTGATGCTGCCCTTGGATTGCATACAGCATGTGCAACGTGGTGGTGGGAAGCCGACCCCTTCGGCGAGGGACACTGTAGCAAGCAGGTAGAGTAGACTAAATGCTGGCGACCCATGGGTCTTGCCGCGTCGTCGCTGGGACCCTGGCATTAATCATTACATCGACGGCTACAACTCAAGCTGTAAAGAGCTTTCACCAGGAGGTAGCGGAGTGGGCCATCAATAAGTCAACTGTGTAAAGGTTCCTGCGTACAGCCAGGTACAGCCTTCATTTGCAACACCAGGGAACATGAAAGACACACAAACGCCCGCCACTTGCACGCGCCAGCTACGTAAGGCTAAGTGTTCAACGAGACAATTAAGCAGTTGGCAACCCTTTCAATGACTGTCCGACGCATTCCTCTCTTAGAGGCCCATAGGCTACCGCACTCGCGCCCTAACAGGTGTGCCATGCCGGAGCCTGCATTAGGACACTACATACAAGGCATCTACTCCGTGCCGACGCAGCGTGGAAGGTAGTGCTCCCTGGGATCCACCGACAATGCTCATTTGCGGCCTGTGGTGAGAGCTGCCGCTGCCCCGCGAGGCCCTGGCGCACCGGCTAAAGCCTGTACGGCAGGTTTAAGCCCACGTACGGTGCGCCAACTACTGAGCCTCGCCTATCCCCTTACACTACATAGGCTACTCAAAACCAAAAGTGTGGCAAGTGTGCGTGATCATGTTGCAGAGGTCCCTGTTGCCCCCATGCCATGTTCCACTCTACGACTCATACACACAGGCCCTGTCCTGACCGTCACGCAGCAACAGCCCCACAATGGCAGTGCAAGTGCCAACGCAATTACTGCAAGAAAGCACCGTTCTGAGGTAGCCGGGTTGACAGGACAATGTGCGTAACCCCGTTGCTGCGCAAGATACAAGGGGATGATGCACAGATCCCAGCAGCAATCGAGGGGATCGCGCACCGTTTCCTCTCAGCCTGACGAACCCAACATGAACCCAAGGCCTCGTCAAGTCGTGCGAGTGCAACAGTGCATCAACACCTACATCCTACATTCCTACTGTGGCTGAATTGCGCTAACCAACTCTACCCCAACCACCTCTCATCGTCCCGGCGCTCCCCCGGCGGTGTGCGTACCCCACGCACCATGACAACCACACGCGCTAGCTGCACTCACACCGCCTCAAGTCCCAACCGCGTCCACGGCCCTTGCCGCCGCGGTGTGCGCCCCTTGCCCTCCGATCTTCCCCCTCCCTCCCGTCGTCCCTCGCAAACCTGGAGATTTTCCCATGTGCCAGTTAGCCGCTGCCTCAGCTGCTTGCCTTGTGGCAGTCGCGGCGACAGCAGCTGCAGCTGCGCCCGCTGCGTGCCGGAGCAGCCGCGGCAGCTAATTCTCTTGCCGCTGCCATAACTGCGGCTGCCTGCCGTGCGGCCTTTGCCGCCGCTTCGACCGCCTTGCCGCCGCCATGGTCGCAACACGTACAACAGTCTCTAAGCATCCACGTCTCATCGGTCGCCGGCACGTGCCCACAGTACGCACGTCCATTCCTGAAGTACCGCATGCATGGCAGACCCCACAACCTACCATATACATGCATCAGCCGCTGACCATGTTCGGTCCTCATGCAGCCACGACGTTGGCAACCCTGTTGCGACTGTAACGACTGACGAGCAATACGCCTCCGTTACCCTGCCACGGTCCCATGCAAGCCCACCGTAACCGTAGGTACCCCTGGCCGCCTCGTGCTGTACGCATTGGCCTGCTGCCCCACCGTTGGTCATCACACCCGTTCAGGTGCCACCCGCTGCCCCGCCCCACACCAGCACTGCAGCTTCCCGCTCCTGGTCAACTGCGGCAGCCCTTCCCCCCCTTCAACGCCCACCCCGCTGCCGGCCTCTCCCGTAGACGTCCACCCTGATACGCGACCTACTGCCGGTTCTGCAGCTCTTAGCGCTGCTGCTGCTGCTGCTGCCGCTGCAGAAACTCCAGCTGCTCCTGCTGCTGCCGCAGCAGGAGCGCGTGCTGCTGCTGCTGCTGCCTCAGCAACAGCTGCTCCAGGGGGCTCTGGAACGGGAAGCCGCCAGAGCAGGCGCGCGGTGCGCTGGCAGCAGCAGCGGAGGGTGCGGCGCTGGACGGCGGTATCCCGTCGGGCGGCACAGCCCCAGGCGGAACAGGCTGCCTGGTGCCGGTGCCTGCCCTCCTGGCACCACCGCCAGCCCTTGCGAGGCCGGCGCCTGCCTGCACAGTGCTTGACCCAGGCTCGCTGGCACCACCGCCAGCCCTTGCGAGGCCGGCGCCTGCCTGCCGTGCCTGGCCGGTGCCTCCGACAGCCTGCGCGACGCCACCTCCAGTGCCATACGCACGGCCGGCCTGGATGCATACGTCGCCACCGCTGCTTGCTGTCGGGTCCCACCGGCCCTACCCCGCCCTTGCACACTCTCGCCAATGTTGACGGATGACCCCCCTGGGGAAGCGCCCATCTCGGTTGCACGGTCCTGCCACGGAGGCCGGCCCAGGCGGACGCTGGGCGGCACCTCCGAGGTCTCGAGCCTAGCAGCACGAATAGCAGCCAAAGCTGGGGCCGGCTGTTCCTCCTGCTGCTGCTGCTGCTGCTGCTGCGGTAAGCGTCGACGACGACCCACTACAACCGCACGTTCTACCCCGCACCCAAACAACCCACCGCTGCCGCGTCGTTCGCCATCGCCCGGTCCAGACATGCCAATACTCTCCGTGCCCTGCTGTGCACCAAGTCCTCGATGTTCTCCCCATCGCCACCTTGTGACGCATCGGTTTTGGACCCACTACAGCTGGCCGTGTTGCCACGTGCCGAGGAGTTAGCCTCCTGCCGGCCGCCCTGCGGTTGGGCCTCGTCGTGGGAAGGCGTTGGGCCATCCGCGGCAAGCATGGCGTTGAGGTACCACCTGGCAGGAGGGGCCGCATTGCAACGTAGGGCGCTCACAACCGGGTAAACAACAGCAACAAGCATCGCCGGAAGATGTCGCTTCAGCACACGCCCTCGATGCGCACAAACGCCATGACCCGTGCAGTGGCGCCCTGCAACACCCTGCGTGCCGCTGGCACAACTTGTCCTGCCGGCTGCAGCGCCCGCCGCCACGCCTCGTCCGTGTATGCCACCACCCTTAACCGTAATGCTTGTCGAGCCCCAAAGTCACACACCCGTCATTGCGCCTCTCCCCGACCCCTTACTGCCTTTACACTCCGACCCCTCTGCCTTTACACTCCGACCCCTCTGCCTTTACACTCCGACCCCTGCCTTTACACTCCGACCCACCGTATGTTGGTATCGCTGTCGAGTGCAGCCGCCGTCACGCCCCTGCCGCGGCGTGCGGCCCCGTCCGCGCCGGTGTCAGAGCACGTGGCAGGACATGTGTCAGGGTACGTGCCCGTGTCGGCGGCGCACAGGTCCTCGAACGCCGCTAGCGCCACCGCCGCCGCGTCCTCGGGCAGCATGCCGCGCGCCCCGTCGCAGCACGTGTCCAGCCAGCCCACCAGCTCCTGAACCGCAGGGGACCGATTGTGCAATCGAGGTATGCCAGCCCCGTCGTTTTTCGCGTTCAGCTAGGCACCACTTGGGATCCTTTGTCAGCGCTGGAATGGCCGGGCTGGCATCCCTCAGCTTCCGTAATGCGACCCAACAAGGTGAGTAGTGTTCATTAAAGGTGGGTACCGGGGCGCCGTCGCACTAGCTCCCTGCTGGCACAAGCCTACACCTCCGGCAAGACCACGTTTCGTCTTACCACGGCACGGCTTCCGTTCAGACGGCAGTATACCAGCCCCGGCTGCACGACGTGCACTTTCTCGCTCATGGGCCCAGACGAGGCGCTGGCTCAGCGTGACCATCGCTGCTACCTGTCCTGATGCGCATATTTAGTTCCTACAGAACTGATAGTATCCCTGCTGCTTTTGCTCATGCAGCTACCAGTTCAGACAGCAGGCCGCTGTTGCGCTGTCTCAAGAGCAACATGGCAAGATTCTCACCTGCAGCATGGCGAGCACCTCGGCCCTAGCGCCGCCTGCCGGGCCGCCCGGCCGGTCCAGCAGCAGCAGCCCCGGCCACCGCAGCACGTCACACAGCGCTGCCGTACAGCTGGCGAGCTCGTCCATGTACGGCAGGGCCTCCGCCAGGGGCGACACGTACCGCCCGGACCGCAGTACGGCGGCGGTGTCGCCCAGCACCGCACGGCCGAAGCCTACGCCACAAGCGGGGGTCGGGGAACCGTGAGCGCGGTCAGGCGGCGCGGATCGTGTCCTGAGGCCCACTTTGCCGCCGACTGCACATCATACGCAGTACCTTTGCCAAGCAGCAGACGCCCTTACAGGCGCCCCAGCTGTTCAAGTGGCGTTCTGCGCCGTGCCCACCTGCAACCACCAGCGCCCTCTGCGCCGCCGGCCCCGTACGCGCCATGGCGCCCGCCAGCCGTACCGCCCGCCATTTAGCGGCACGTGCTGTCGGTCCGCTGCCGCCCCTGCCTGCGCCAGCCGCAGCTGTGTCTCCAGGCACCCGCGTGTCAGAAGACGGGTTGAGGCAGCCCGCGCCATCGTACAGGAGGCGCAGGTAGCGCGCTGCACAGGCAAGCAACTCTGGCTGTTGCAGCTGCTGCGGAAGCTCAGGGATGCGGGTTGGCGCCTGCTGTTCATGCAGCCGCATGCTTGGCGGGCAGCCCGCGTCTGCCACGTCATGCACTTCCAGCGCAGACGCCGACGTACGGCAGTACGACAGTACGGCATCTGCCGCCAGCAGCTCCACCTCGTCCGTCGGGGACTCCTGGGGTGCGGCCTGCGCTGCGCAGTGTGCCTCTGGTGCGCTGCCGCTGCGTCCTCCCGCACCTCCACCCAGGATGTCCAGCAGCGAAGCCCCCTTGCTAGCAGCTGCTGTCACGTAGCACCCCCGTGCCGACAACGCCACCCCCAGTGCACAGTACAGCTCGTTGACAGGGGCCTGCAAGGAGGGACAGGAGGGGCACAGCGCGAGCGTGCAGCGCACGGCGCCGCGTGCCCAGGCCCCCAGTGGCTGGGCGGGCCGGCCACAGGGGGCCCCATGCGTACTCTGATGCGATGTTGCTGCAAAACCGTCTGGCGGCTTGATACTGCCGCGAACAAGCGCAGTTGAGTTCTTCAGCAGCAGCCCGAGCGCCTCGCCGCACTCAACGATGCTGCCAGCTGCTGCGCTGGTGGCGGCGGTGGCGGCGGCGGTGGCGGCGGCGGCGTCCGTGGCGGTGGCGGCGCCCGCCAGCTCCTCCAAGACACGTGCCGTGGCATCCAACCAACCGCCGCTCGCTCCCGCTCCTGCCCCAGGCCGCACTGCCGCCGTGCTGGACTGGCCTACACCCGCACCTCTCTGGCTGTGCGCTGAAGCAGCTGCAGGCGCAGGCGCTGCCCCAGCGCCGCCAGCACGCCGCGCAGCAGGGCAGCGGAGGCGGTGCCGCCCAGCGGCAGGAGCCCCATGCAGGCGGCGGCGCACAGCACCTCCGACACGAGGCCCACCAGCAGCCCGCTACCGCCACCGCCGCCGCCTGCAGGTCCATCGACACCACCAGCGTTGCCAGCGCTGGAGTAGATAGCCCGCAGCATGTCGGGTTGAGCTGCCATGCAGCAGTACACGCCCACCAGCTGGTGTATGCACTGCTCGGCTAGCCCCTGTGGTGCAGGGGCTGTCAGGTGGTGGTGCTGCTGCTGTTGTGGCTGGCGCGCAGCTGCCCGCTGGCTGTGCGCGTGCTGTTCGGAAGCCGTGGCAGCCGCGCCACCGTGATGCGCAGCTCCTGTGCCCCACAGCCCTGGGTTGTTGCTGCGGACCAGCGCGCCCAGCACGGACACACAGCCCAGCAGCTGCGTGGGGGCCGACACCACGCGACCCGCATCCAGCCCCGCCCCCACGCCTGCTCCTGCCCCTAACTCGCCGCCGCCACTGCCCGCCGAACGCGCGGCCGCCCTGGCCGCCCAGCCGGACAGCGCGACGTGCAGCACCACCAGCAGCTGCACCTCGGACACCGCTTCCGCCAGCTTCGGCCCCGCGTGCGTGGCGCAGCACAAGCGCTGCCACCACCGCAGCCGTGGGTCCTCCAGCACCAGCAGGTCCAGGGCCCGCAGCTCCAGCACACGGCCGCAGCCCGGCACACCGCCGGCTCCCGTACCTCCACTTGTGCTACCAAGCCCTGCTGCTTCGACATGTGCTGCTGCGCTGACAGCGCGTGAGGTGGCAGTCGCAGCGTGCATGGGCTGTGGGTCCGTAAGGCCCGCGGCCACTACCCAGCCCACCGCCCGCATGGCCATGGAGGCGCACGCGGCCGGCAGCACGTGCGCCTCACGCGCCAGGCCCACCAGAACGGGTTGCACGGCACCCGCCACCGCCGCGGCAAACGGGTCGGCCGCAGCTACAGCCGCGGACAGTGCGGCGGCTGTGAGCGGGGCTTCCCCTTGGGCTTGCCTCGCCTGCTCCTGTCCATGCTCCGGCTGCTGTTGCTGCAGCTGCTGCAGCTGCTGCAGCTGCTGCTGGTGGTGGTTAGGGGAAGCGCGGCTAGGGTTTGCAACCAGCAGGGGCAGCGGCAGCGGCAGGTGCACTACCAGGTCGGCCAGGTAGGGGCACAGCGCGTCCAGCAGCTCGGCGCCGTGGGCGGGGGAGCTGCCGGCGCAGCTGCTGACCAGCTCCTGCAGCAGCCTCACCACCTGGTATGCGAGGGGGGCCATCGGGGATGCCTGGCCGCCGTGCGCGTCGTCCTGCGCCGGCTGCTGGGTCTGGCGCTGCTGGTGCTGCTCGGCTTCTCTTGAGTGCTCCGCGCTTGCCCTCGCAGCAAGAGGCATCAGGCGGCCGACCGCGTCGCACAGCTGCAAAGGACAAAGGCAGTTGGACGGCCAAAATGGGTTATGCCGTATTGTCACAGTCCTCAAGCTGACTGGTGCAAGTAGCACGTTACTGGACAGCACCTGGCTGCCTGTGATGGTGCCCTCGCACGCACGTTCTCTTTCACCACACGGGTAGAGTACGTTGCCCACGCCAGACACGTGCTGCCACACCGCCCACCTGCGGCCAGCTGGGACCGAAGCACAGGTCCTCCAGCAGGTGCACGTCGGCGTTGATGGACTCCAGAGCGGATACGGGGCAGGGGCTGGTGGCCTAGCATGGCGGGTAGGGCATGGGAGGGGCACAGCGGGGAAGGATATGAGCAGCACCACGTGTCACACAACACAAGGCTGCCAGTTCGCTCATGCAGGAGTGGGCGTTTGCTTACGGCCCGCCTTGCGATGTGCATTTTGTTGTGTGTGGGAATACCAGGCGGCCTCCGGCCCACGTGCTGATGTCCGGTTGTCCAAACAACACTGGTTGCATTGGTCGTCGCACTTGGATAGCTGGGCGCAGGGACGGGCTCACCAGCTCGTGCAGGAGGGCGTCCACCTCCTCCGGCCCCAGCAGGTCTAGTGTTCCGCCGCCGCAAAAGTCGAAGATGTCGCGGGCAGGCTGCTGCCCAGCGGTCTGCGTAGCACAACATGCAGCTGTGAAGGCCTACTCACTTGACTGTGTACCCACAAATGCCGTACGCTTCTTAGGCCACTGACGGAACATCTTAATTTGCAGTGTTGGGTCTTGCAGGGCACTCTGACAGGTAAGCGTGGAGGTGCGGGTGCCGTGCGGGGCGTACCTCAGGGTGTTGCCCAACACGAAATTTCAACCCATGCAGCAAGGGCGCGTATTGCTTCCCGTGAGTACCATTCTTGTGAGTACCGTACCAGTCCCACCTTGAACGTGGCCGGGGTTTGGCAGGCTTCCTCTACCCGTCGCAAGAACCCGTCTAGCAGGCCCTGCTGGCGTGTTGCAGAGAGGGCCGCGGCGTACGCAGCGCGGGACACGAGCTCTGGGTTGCCACCGGCAGCTTGGAGGGGCAGGTGCACGTGCTCGCCCAGCCATGAGCACAGCGCCTTTTGCAACATCACGCACGTTGTACTCGTCTGCAAGCATACAAACACAATGACAAGTCAGCTGCTCGCCGCACGCGCAAGGTCTATTTCTGGTATTATCTGGTACCGCTTTTCTTGACACGCGCCTGCACTTGCTCCTTGCGGATTGCCATTTGCAGTGATTTCGCGTCATATGGACCAGATAAGATGTCGCACAGGTTGCCAAGGTGTTGGCAAAAGGCCTCGATTTCAGAGCTCATACTGCCAGCTTCAGGATACACGGCTGACCGACCCCGTCTGACAAAGAAAATGCTGTTGATTTTTGTGGGAGAATAGGGAGGGGCCCTATTGCGGATGACTGCTACCGCCGTTGCCAAATCCCTGCCGTGCCAACCGTCGGCGCTGGCGGGGGCAGCGTGGCCAGACCGGCAACGCTACAGGTAACCACTGAGACCCAAACGTACCTTAATGCATGGTGGAGCAAGTGAAACAAACCAGGCATCATGTGGGAGTACGCGCTCACACAGCAGTGCGAAGCCATGTATGAAGCCGGAGCAGGTCGGGGGACACCTGGGGACACGCACAAAATGGGCGGTGCGCGTGAGGAGGGACGCCACCGTATCCCGAGACGTATGAAACGAAGTGACACAAGGTGATCAGGTACTGTGGGCGTGTGGGGCCTGACACGTAGTTCCTTGTAGCCAGCCGACGTCATGTGCCGTACCATTAGCGCTTTGTCCAACCTGGTCCAACATGGGTGGGTCCACACGCTGCCGGTCCACACCAGGAGTCCCCTGGTCCACACCCTGCCAGCTGTGTTTTGGTTTCACCGCTCGACAGTGTCTCCGCCAGGGTCTGCTCGTCCGTACGGCAAGACT
Source organism: Chlamydomonas sp. KOR1 (assembly GCA_036984285.1). Classification (NCBI taxonomy): domain Eukaryota; kingdom Viridiplantae; phylum Chlorophyta; class Chlorophyceae; order Chlamydomonadales; family Chlamydomonadaceae; genus Chlamydomonas; species Chlamydomonas sp. KOR1. Next base: position 103,539 of record BQMZ01000268.1, on the reverse strand, counting down.
TCAGCTGGCTCAGAAGGCCTCCTGAGATGGCTAGCGCTACGGCACACGGTCGACAAGACGACAACCATATGCCTCGAATGGAAGAGAACAACCCCCTTCAAGTGTTACACGCGGGTTCCTAATTGCAGTGTCACAATCGCACCTCACAACTCTTTTTTTTGCTTTTTTTCACGCACCACGGGCTCGCTCAGTTGTAGTATACAGCCCTCATCGCCTCTTCTCAGTCGCCACACCGTGCTACCACATCCAGCCGGTGTTCCCTCGACGAAAACCAATCCACAAAGTGTGGGAGGACAAGGCATAACCCGAGCAACAACCAACGAGCGCTTCATCAGGACAATTCTGTGCAGTGTCCGCGGGACCAGCGCCGCTTGGCGGGCCCACGGTACTGTGCCACCAGGGCTGACGACACAAACAGTGATAACAGCACAATCCACACGAATGACTATGTAGCCGGAGCACCACAACCAACATTAGCCTGCACCCAAACCTTCAATGTGCGTGTTGGAGCGCGGGACTACAAAATCTAACCACAACGGAACACACACCAGCCACCAGGACAGTTCTCCTTGGTGCTTTTCAGTGAAACTCAGTCGGAAACCAATACCACACCAACAAACCACTGCATACCGTACCGCTCATGCCTCGACGAGACATGTGTCCCCCAGTGAAACTCCTCGCCGCTACGCCACCAGCTCCGCTTCCCCTCCTGCATCGCCCGTACAACAAACACAGCGACGTTGTGCAGCAGCCATCACACCAGATATGTCTTCTCCGCATGCCCGCCCGGCAAAAGGCTGAGGTCTGAATCGCCCCCAGCACCGTTGGCGTGGCTTGTATGCAAACATGCGCAAAACCGGCCCACGCAGTCGTCCTCCTCGTCCCTCCCCCTCCCACAGGTGCCAGAACGAGAACCCGCCATTTCCGCCATTAATATCCTCAGCCAGGGTATACGCCGCTGCATCGGGGTAAGCGTTCAAGAGGCGACGGAAAAAGTCAGGCAAGCACGGTAGCGCACCGGGGCCTGGCAACGGCGCACGGTGATGCACCACGACCCTCGCCCCGTTGGCCACACGGCCTGTCCGCCTCCCATAGCACAAAAAAGCCATAAAGCATGCAGAAGGGCCGCGGTGGCAGGAACTGCATGATGCAGCTGCAGCGCACAAAGGCCCTCACTCTCGTCATTCAGCCCTTCACAGCAACCACCATCCCGATCCGTCGGATCAGCTCCTCACTCCATCTCCCGCTCGCATATAGTTGGCCACACTGGCAGCTCGGCAGCAGGCACCCTCTGACCCTCAAATAAAATACGCTCTGAGCTTGCGGGAGCCTTCTGAGTAGCTCACGCCCCAAACTCGTCAACCCGAAAGAGCATGGCATATACTTGACCGACAAGTCACCCACCCCGTTCATAGCAGCGCTGCATTAGCAAAACCTGGTCAGTGTCTCGTCTGTGGCGAAATATGCCCTAGGCAGCCTCAAGGAGGCTCTCCCAGAACGCACATTGCACCCCGCCTGCGCATATGCGCCAATGCTCACGTCCGTCATAATGGCACGACTGCATCCCTCTGGGCACCACAGCAGCGCCCACACAGCTCAACACCAATAACATAAACCGAAAACGCTACTGTCTTCAGCGTTCTCCCATTTATCCACGCGCATATCTTGTCCTCTGGTGATATACGCGCGATAGATAGCATCGGTTGCAAATATTGGATATTTGCTCGAAGGGCCACGGGCCGAACCGCCCTTTTATATGTGTCTTACCAAGCACTCCCGTGCAATCCCTAAGCCTACTGCTCAGGGCGGCCGGCGTTGGCAGTGAACAGGCTCTTCTCATGACATCAATCTGGCCCCACATCCAGCAGGCCTGCCAAGCGGTTGTCTCAGCAAGATGGAGCCACGGGGAGGTCCACGTCCCCAGTCAGCAGGCCGTGCAGTGCGTCAGCATCGCACTCGGAGCTGTTATCGCCCTCAGGCTTAGCAGCCGAGCTGCTACCGGCAGCCGAGTCGCCGGCGCCCTGCCCTGCTGTCGTGCCCAACAGCAAACTGCCGTTATCCCCGGCGCCCAACGCCGCCTCACCGGAGCCCCCCTTGATGAACGAGTCGATGAAAGACGCGAACTCGTCGTCCTCGTGGGGCGCGGGGTGCTCCTCGGCCGCGCAGCCGGCGGACGTGTCACAGCCCGCCGACAGCGGCGAACAGGCGCTCAGCGGCGGGGAGGACGCCAGGGGCGCCGCAGGACCGCTGTGACTTGAGGATGCGGCCGAGAAGGGTCCCGCGGGAACGCCCGACACGCCGGACGAGGCGCGCACCATGTTGGACATTGCAGGGCCCCACGCACCGGAGGTGGCAACCCCCGGCTGGGGGCCCGCCCCTGCCATACCGGCAAAGGCGCTTGGGAAGCTGCATCCCGCGAGCTGAGGGACCATGCCCGCGGGCGTGAAGCAGGCGGCAGCAGCCCCTGATGCCCCTGGGACGGTCATCGCAATGGGCCCCGCGCCAGCTGCGGCGGCTGCAGCGGCCGCCGCTGCGGCGGCGGCAAACTGCTGCTGTTGCTGCTGCATGACGAGCGCCGGGGTTGCGCCCGGGGGCATGCCGCCAGGCATCGGCATCCCCATCGGCGGCGCGAACGGGAAGAACGGCGGCGGGAACATGAAAGGGTTGAAGAAAGGGTTGCCGGGGAAGGGACACATCGCCATCGGCGGCATCATCGGCGGCATGGCCCCCATAGGCATGGACGGATACGTCCAACCAGCTGCCGCCAGCGCCGCCCCCATCGCCGCCTGCTGCGCGAGAGACTTGTTCATGTTCGCCTGGGGCTGCGCTGGGACATCAGCTGTCCGAGCCTTCTTATTGGCCGTGCATGCCGCTGCTGTAACGGTAGACGCTGACGGAGCTGCGGCGGACGTCGCCGCTACACCGTCAGGGGCGCGCCGCTTGGCAGCACAGCACGCAGCAGCTCCCGAGGCAGACATCGTGTGCAAGAGCTTGCGGTCTTGGACCTTATTGCACCGCTCCGTTTCGCGGTTTGCTCAACCTGCAGTGCGTGGCGGGCGGGGGCAGGGTCACAGTGGAACACGTGTCTGGTGCTGTAGGGAGTGTTGGACTCAGCACACAGGCGTTGAGCCAATGCTTAGCAAACCAACAAAGTGACAACCATACAGCAGAATCTCGAAGGCTGAAGCATGCCGTTCCTGTCTGCAGGGTCGTTTGTGTGGGGAAGCCAGGGGAGCTATTCAACTGGAGCCGGTGAGACGAGCCTATGGAGACAAGCAGTCCTCACAGTACGAGTTGATGCCTCTCAGCCTGGCAACGCGCAAAGACACCAACATGCATTCTGTCGACAAGCACTCGAATACAGTGTGAATGCAGGGACAGACAAGGTCGCTCCTCCTTCCGTTTCGTTTGTCGCGCATGGCAAGGTTGTTGCGCACACGCTGTGTGGCAACGGTCGCCAAACCAATGCTGTAAAGGCGACATGCCTGTTGAATGCGCTGTGGATGCTACATCGCAAGCGCCGATCCTGTTCTACGGACAGCCTCATTGCGAGCCGCTGTGTTGCGTTTGCCACGACGCATAAGCATGGCTCAAATAGGATAATTGAGCACAGCGGTAGCGGTCTGCAGCTGAACTGGCCGCTCCACCGCCCCGACAGTCCAAGCCATGTTACCTTGGGCTCCCTTGAAGGGACGTGTCCACCCCGCTCTACAAGCTAAACAATGGCATTTCGAGACAAGATGTATTTTCATTTTTCCTTTCATGCACCAATCCCAAGCGCCTAACAAATCGTCCGAGGTTAGTCTAGGTGTCCCAAAGCCGCTTCCCAAAGCCCGCTTCCGCCCACCCGCTTTCGCCCTAGGCTCCCACCGCAGGTGTTGTAGACCCACCTGTAACCGCGTAGCGACCTTGGCTTGCGCCGCAGCTCTTCAGGCGCAACTCCGCTCTCCAACCGCTGCGCTTCCAACTCTTGTATCAACAACACACTGTTTCTCACAACAGATAAAGTACGGGGTAGCCTTCTCTCTCCGGTGTTGTATGTGCTCCCGACGAGTATTGGGGCCGGCGACAGTATATGAGCCAGCCGCAACTGCAGCGCGCATGAGCCTGGAATGGGGGGGCGCATTTTGTCAACGTGCGCGAAGCATCCCCCTGGATTGTGACTGTGGTAATTCTCAAGGTACTCTTTATGTGAGATATTGGTGTTGAACAAGCCCCGCCGCTGACGCGTCGGCCCCCGTGTCTCCCTCTCTCTCTGCATTACAGGGGAGCTCCCCTGCTGCATTACCACGATAGCCAGGGGTTGGCGCCTATAATTCACACGTACCGAGGGTGTGGACAATAGCGCTGTGCCCATGAAACACGACGGGGGCGAAATCAAAAAGCCACATAGGGTTTCGTTCCCTGGTGGCAGTGCTCTGGTACTGCACAGTGCGTGCTCCCCGGCCGTGTGTGGGTGAGCCTAAGTCTCACCTTCAGGGGTAGATATGAGACGAGCATCGTGGGGCGAGGGAGGGGGGCGCAGGGGTGGGAGAGGGGCGGTACGAAGCCCAGTGGGACCAATTGCCCTGGAGACAGCCACCACCACCACCACAGGGCGGGGAGGGACTGCAGTGCCGCACTGCCCCTCTTTACACGTTTGCTTGTGGCCAAGCGACCAATGCGCTGCACATGGTGCGCATTACGCGCAGCAGAAGTGCAGGGCAGAATACAAGAAGCCGCAAGTTGACGAGCCGCAAGCGTATCGGTAGTTTTTTTTAACCGTGCCCCCCTTATGCCCAGGCGGGCTCCCCTGCTGACGCCACTTCCTCGTCTCCTCCAGTGCACCCTTCCATCGGATTTGCGTGTTGCGAAGGCTTGCACTATTCAAGTTACGCGCCCACCTCTCCAACTGCACCAACGAAAACGACTCGTGTGGCCCATTGCACGTCTTCGCACGCAGCTCAGCACAGTTTGGCCTCCGCTGGTGTCGATTCTATCTTATACAGCGTCAGTCACCTGGCCACCTGGCGTGGTTGACCCCACTTCAAACCCGCCGGTGGTGCACCCGGGAGCAAGCGGCAGAGTATAAGTTGCTTCCACACCGTAACGCTTGCCACAGGCCATGCAGCTACCTGCCTCACGACTTTGGGGCCAACATGCGGGGCACACGCATGTGTCGTAGCACAGCGGTACGCAGCTGCGTACACCCAAACAGTGCAGTCCAATGTCAGAACTGCCAGCCAGGCCACGCCTTTCAGCTGCTTCCTGACGACCGCCCTCCCAAGCGTAGCACCTGCCCCACGGCGCCGCAGGTTTCATGCAAGGGACGCGTTTGCCTGAGGCGGGGTTGCCCCGATGGAGCCCACGACGGGTGTGTTGGCACGCACAATAGGGCGCCTAGCAGCGGGCCGTGCAGGCCTTGCCCCTCACGCTCTCATGCTACCCGCATGTCCACGCTCTGCCCCATGCGCGGGTTGCAGGCGCGCAGGGTCAGCTCCGTGGCCCCAAACAGCATCTCGGCCTGCGCAGGTGAGGGAACGACGGCAGCCAAGCAGCCAAGCCAACCCAACATCAGGGACGTTTCTGCACCTGCCTCCGTAGGTTCCCCCAATATGCATTCTGTGTGCCAAGCCCAACCAAGGAACCCAGTGATACGCTTGACACGGTGGTGGTGACACGGTACGTGGCGCAGGTGAATACGAGTCGTGCACGGGCCTTTGGCGGTATGCGAACGATCGATCCACCGCGGACGGTGCTGCATTTTCGAGCATGATGCATGCTTGCACTTTATCGGCCATACTCCTTTATGCTTGACCGAAACCCAAAGAGGCAATCGTTTTGAAAGCCATTTCCAGCGACTCACAAGCCCCAGAGATCATGATGAGTGGCGTATACGCAGCACGGTACCGACGGTATGCAGGGGCACGCAGGCGCAGGCGCGGACACCCAGGCCAGGCCAGCACACATGCATGCACACCAGTTTCACCTGAAGAGGTTACCCGTGTGTCGGGGTGCTTGGCCCGAACCACATGAGAGCTATGCGGGGGCGCGCACCCCCAGGCAGGTGCCTTTTCGACGCGTGCGGCGTGCCCATAGAAAGGTCAACGAGAGGGGATGCGCGCTGTGGACCCACTTGTACAGCGGTGCGAAGTGGCGCTCCTCCGCCTCGTTGGAGCGCACAGGCTTGCCGCGACTCACCTAGGGCGTAAACACCTCGGCGCGGGAAGCACGGGAGGGTGCACGAGCAGCAGGAACGTGAGGTGTGCCAGGTACATGCTTGCGTGGCCTGGTATGGCGCACTGCGTGCTGCCAGCCGTGACCCAGTGAACTGCCGTGGTGCCAGCGGCACGCGCCGTGCCAGCTTCTGCGATGTGGGTCAAGTGTGCTAACTACTACTGCCGACCCCACGGCTTGCTGCACGTGACACAAGGCGCCCAAAGGCTTTCGGGCACTCCCATCTAGCTGACCGTGCGGTATCCGTCTACCGTAATCGCGCGTCGAACATGTGTAAACCCACGTACCTTACCTGCAACCTCCGTGCCGTCCTCGTCGTTGTGCTCGCGGCGCGGGCAGCCGTGCTGCAGCAAGCTCGCTCATCGTCGGTGCTCCAGGATGGGATTGCGGCGATGCCGTACGACAGGCGGCAGCGCCGTACGGTGATGCGCTCCAGCCACGTGCCGAACAGCACGGCACCCTGCGGCACCTGATGTCAAGGCACGTTGAAGACAACGCCTGTTACCCCAGAACAGCCCACACCTTAATATACAACGGGCAGTGTGCTGTCCCCGGCAATCAATTGATATGTCCTCAAGCGGGCTTCTGGTGAGCCACGAGTCTCTCGACGTCACACGGACCCCAGCCGGAGCCGGCCAACTCTAGCCGCTTGGTACAGCGGCAACAATGTGTGACACAGCCGGCTGCACCCCAAAACGTATTAGATGCAAATTCCTGCTAGCAGCATATTTTGATGGCGCCAGTTAAACTTGTGCAACGGACTTCAGGTATCACGGCGGCATGTGCGTGCAACTGCTGCAACCTACACCAGGGAACAAGGCCAAACTTTCAACTGACGCCTGGCGCATGCCTCGCTGAAATACCGTGACAAGTATACTAGTACTTTGGGCTTTACGCCAATAATCAGCTTGCACCTCAACGCACTTGGTAAGGCACACATGCACGCGTGCACAGGAACACTCCGTCGCCGCCGAGTGTGCACAACGTACTGTAGCGTTCAAGGCACGCATTAACGCTGCCGGGGCCTCATTACCCCCATGGCCCCCAACAACAACACCTACTTGCCGCCTGCGGTCAAACCCGGCTGGTAACCTGGTCCTCGGGTGCCCGCGGCGCACGGACCTGCACTGACGGCCTACGCCGGCGCAGCGCACAAGACATGAAGGCCGAACAAGGCGAGCACGGAGCTGAGGGCAGTAACAGTCCCGTCCACTCCGCCCATCGCCTCAACAGGAGAGGTCACTACGTGCTGTGCATGCAACACCTACAACGGCGCCACTTCATCGGCCTGCGAACACGTGTTGCAATGCCCTGCGTGCGAGGGACTGCAGCACATGTATTGCTGTATACGACCTACAGGCCCTGTTTGCGGCCCTGCTGTTCAACCTTCGCATGCAGCGATGCGTAGCCATGCCACAGACCCAGCCCAAGGCCACAGCACGCTGTGCGAACATTGCGGGCATACGTCGCCTCGTGGTACTGCTACCGCATCGGCATGCGACCAAAAGGCCGCGTCGTTAGTGCCTTAGGTGTACCCGGTGGCTTGCACCAAATTCTCCGTCAATGTTCAAGGTCAGCCCTGACCCGCACATGTCGACAGCCCAACCCGCAGATGCTATCCCACAACGTAGCTTGCAGTCACTCATTTGACAAATGCCCTTACGCCTCCCGCCGCCGCACCTGCATCCCATCCCCTGCGCTGGCTACAACCGCACCGGCCTTGTCCTCGTCCAGCCTCAACCCACACCTCAAACCCCTGCCGACAAAAACACCTTTCCAGCCCCGCCACAATATGGCATCTTTTGACGCTTGAAAGTCTGTTCCAATGGCCCCAAGCTAGGGAGAGATGTCTTGCTCCCTAGGTCACCCAGCAAGCCAGAGTCGCTATACCACACGCTCCTGCTCACCCCGTTCACAGGACCTGGACACTCTGTGAGCTGCTTGGGCCCTGACCCTTCCGTGTCGGTAGCTTCTCGCCGGTGGCTGCGGCGGCTGCCTTGCCTGGCACCTTGCCGGCGTGGGTCTCAGACCGAGCTCGCTGCCCCGCAGCCTGCCCTGCCGCCCCTTCTGCAACCCCCCTGCCAACCGCCGCCTACTGCAGCAGCTGCGGCTGGTGCGGTGACTGCTGCTCCTGTTGCTGCTGCATGAATTCTAGCTGCTCCTGCTGCTGCAGCGCAAGTTGCTGCTGCTGCTTCCTCAGCACTAGCTGTTCCAGGGGGCTCAGCACTAGGCCAGAGCCCAAGGCGGCCGACGGCGGCGCGGCAGCGCCGGAGGTGTCGGCCGGGCCAGCACCCTATGCTGCAGCGGCGGGGGCGGCACGGCGTGCCCTGCGATCTGGCGCGGCGGTGGGCGCACCGCTACCGCCGTCGGCGGCCGGGGTGGCGGGGCTGGGCGCAGCGGCAGCCTGCACACCATTGGGACGAGGGCCGCCGGCTGCCGGACCCGCAGCCGATGGCGTAGCAGGAGGATCTGCATCTGCGCCACTGGGTACAGTGTGAGCAGCGCGCACAGCTGCAGAGGGCGAAGCAGTGACGCACGGGCCCCCAGCGGCGGCAGCGGCGGCAGGTGCCTGGCGGGCCCGGAAGAATGTGGGGCTTGGCGCCGGGCCCCCGGCAACGGAGGGCCCAGCACCATCAGCAAGGGGCTGCTGCCGGCGCGCTGGCGCCGCCGCCGCCGCCGCCGCTGGGGGCCCGTGCGTCACTGCTTCGCCGCCCACGTCCTGGGGCACCAACAGCAGGCTGCAGCCGCGCATCAGCACCCGCGGTGTGCAGCCGGGGCCCGCGCTGCTGCCCGTCCGTATCCCCGCCTACAGGCACCTCCCGCTCAACCTGCCCACCTCCTCCGCTGCCGTCGCCGGCCCCACGTGCCTCAACCGCAGCTGCCGCCGCCCCAGGCCCGCCCACGGCCCAACCCACCCGCCCACCACCCCCATGCCTCCTCTTCCGCTGCTGCTGCCCCTGCAGCTGCTCCTGCCGCTCCTCCTCCACCTCCCACACCTCGTCTTCATCGCCATCCTGCAGCTGCAGCTGCTGCTGCTGCTGCTGCTGCTGTCCCTCCTCCACTCCAGCTGCCCCCTGCTGCTGCTGCTGCTCCTCCGCCGCCGCCACCTCCCCCAGCTGGTCCCCCTGCGGCTCCCCGGGCAGCGCCATCACGCGCACCATGCCCATATTCCCATTGGGGCCCACGCCCTACAGCCCCACCGCCTCCAGGCTCCCGGGGCCCCCAACACCCGCAGCACCTCCTCCGCTCCCTCCATCAGCCACGTCTTCTGGCTCCGCCCCACCAGCCCCGCAGTCACCGGCCCGGCGCACGGCAGCGGCCTGCCGCCGCCCCCGCGCTGGCGCCCCACAGCACCGCATCCTTCTTGGCGTCCTGCAGGCCGAACAGCCTGCCGTACGGGCCAGGCATCACCGCCCGCACCGCGCTGGCCGTGATGCAGATGCAATTGCCAACCACCTTGGCTGTATATCCTGTCGTCGTGTACGCCGTCGCCGCAGCTGCTCGCGGCCGCTTGCGCAGGTTGGCCCCGCCGCCGCTGCCGCCGTTCGGCATACTCCTCAGACGTCTCCTCCTCCCCGTCACCGCCGCGCCCATCCCCACCATCCGTTTCTGCTGTTTCGCTCCCTGTCGTCGCTGCCAGGGACGAATCAGCATTCTTGCGGGTCGCCGGGTGGCTCGATCAGGGTCTGGAGGCAGAGGGCAGCGGCTTAGCCATGACGACCACCACCTGGCCAGTGGAGGTGGAGCGGTGGCTCCACACCGCCACCTGGTCGTACTCCGCGAACCCCAGCTGCCGTACGACGCCGCCAACGCCCTGCAGCGCAAGCCTGCGGGGTTCCGCCTGCAGCTGCAGGTACGGAAGCTCCCCGCGCTGCGGCGTGGGCAGGAGCCAGCCTACAGGCTGTGGGCCTGTGCTGGAGTCTGTTCCGCCCGGCGGAGCGGTCGGTGCTGCTGCTGATCCTGCTGCTGCTGCTGGGGCCGGCGTCCACGTGCACAGGCTCGGCCGGGCCTAGGCGCTTCCTCCCGCCTGCCGCCGCCTCGCAGCCTCCTGCACAACGCTTGCGGGGAACAGCGCCTCCGCGTCTTCCTGACGGATCGATATCCGGCTGCCGCGGTAGGGGAGCAGCAGAACGCCTGTTAATGGGCATCGACACAGGCGGCGCTGCGGGCGGTGGTGGTCGGACGGTCCCTGCCGCTGGCTAACGTTGCTCGGCGCTGCATCGTCTCCGCTTCCTGTGCCGGTTGTCGCGTCCATGGCGCTTAGTCTGCGCGCGCGCGAGTCACTTCCAATCTAGCAAGTGCAGCAGCTGAGGTGCGGTACGGCTGCAGTTCTTCCCCAATGCGCATGCAAGAGGGCTTGCGGCTGGCTTGCAGTTCCTGATCGGCACTGGACGCTTCGGCTCCTGGCAATACGAGGTTCTCGGGGCACTGCAGCCGCTACCAGAGCCGCTGAAACTGGTCAGACACGCTACACTGCATCTCTTCTTGTGCCACTCCGACGCAGGCTACGGACTGTTACTGACCCGTGGGTCTCAACGCGTCAATTGTGCCCCGGCCAACCAGCACCGAGCAAACTGTGAAGCGGTTGCAGGTGCAGGTCGGAACACTAGCAAAGCCAGCCCTTCGTCCTTCACAATGCGCCATATCGGCCTACAGTGGGGCTGGTATCAGCTTTTTGCACGCTGCCTTTAGGCATGGTGACGCGTTTGTGAGCATGTTTGGACGGAGCAGTTGACCCGCCGGCTGCGAGCGGCAGGGCAGGTACAGCTCGTGCGACCGCACCCATCTGCACTCACCTTACAGGACCTTACCGTCATGTGGGTTAAGCTAGTAATGTAGGTGTGGCGGGAGATGTAGCACCGAAGCTGCGACTGTGCAGCAGACGGCAAGTATGGTACGAGCGACGCAGGGCAGGGGCTGAGGAGCGGTGGGAGGAAGAAGAAGGAGACAGCTCGACCGCCAGTGTCGCTGGCACACAGTCGCGGCAGCATGGCAGCATGGAGCTGGGCAGCGCAGGAGGGACGCCGGGGAGGCCTGAGGTGTGGTGGGGACGGGGTGGGAGATGCATAAGTCTGTTGAACAGCCAGCAGCATTCGGTCGCGATTGGGCTGCTTGGGGCCAGCAGGTGGCACAACGGGAAGGCGGATCGATGCCAAAGCAAAACCGCCTGCATATCCCGTTGGCGACCATGCACCCGCCACCCGCCACCTCAGTAACCAGCTGTCGCACGGATACGTGCAGCGTAATCACCTGTTTCGGTCCCAGTTGTGTTGCCGCCTGGACCACCACTTCGCCACTTTCGGAACCGCCGAACACTGCATCGTGCCAGTGGACATCCATGAGGACGTAAATCGATTTCAGTTAAGGTATACATGCACCTGTATGCGGAGGACGGCTACGGCGGTGCGCGCAGTAGCTCAGAAAATTTTCCGGGTTCTGTTGCTATCGATACAACTATCGCCCTTGAAGAACCGCAAATTTACGTATGGGCTAATAAAATGTTTGCCGGTAGCGGGCTACGAACGCTTGGGTGGTGCACTGATGCAGCCGAAGATTGTCGGTTGGGGTTGGTGCAGCGGTCGTGCCTGACTTCATTCATGCAGCTGGCCAGCTGCTCCAGAGGCGTAAGTGAGGATTTAACTCCCGACACTAGCAACGGTCAAAGGACCAAGCTATACAGTGGGACGTGAAAGGGCATGCCCGGGATGTGAGCAGCACACGGTACGGTGGGTACTGACGTCTTCACAGGCTGGGGCCACCGGACCGGCGGACGTGCACCACTGGGCACTAGCCAGTATTGCTGCGGCTGACTTGGGCTATGGGTTGGGCTACGGTCCTGTTCCCTTGCGAGGGTTTGTCCTAGCCATGGGTCGCACCGGTATTGGGGATCCCATGTGGAAGGGGTTAATTTCAAGGGCGCTGGGTTGCTTGCTGCACGCGTCGGTGTGGCAGCGGCGTGGCCTCATACCGGTACCCAGAAGGGGTGCCTTACGTGCAGTCTTGGTGCACTGCGGAGCGGCGGCTGTGTGGGATGAAGCGGCACCAGTACTGCAATTCGCTTCAGGTGCTTTCCAGGGTCCGCCCACATGTGCTTGCCAAGCATCGAATCTTAAGCCCCTGCCTGTAACCTTCTCACGAAGTATAAAAAGGGTATGCTAGCGCACGTCATCAGCAGCGCCGAACACACCACCCGTGGTGCAGTGTAGGGTATGTGTGGGCTCGCAGCCGCACACTCGGGTGGGCCTTGGGTCAGGACGGTAGAAGTGACGGTCCTTTCGCACAGCAGCAACTTCGTATCGGGCAGTATCGGGCGCCTTGGGGCGCTTCAGAGTTGTTGCCGCGTCATTGGGACCGAGCTAATCTGCACGACGTACCGTACAACGCAGATCAACGCTACGGCTCATCAACTGCTGTGCCTTTGGGGCTGCAACGCAGCACAATCTGCCATGTGCATCTGTGCCATACGTGTACGTGTCGCATGCAAAGACACACCGAGAACCGTACTAGTGCAACGGTATGGGCATGCCTTGATTGATGTAAGCGTGCATCTGCACCGTTTCCATCAAACCGTACCGGTACGGCGCACAATGTACACGCACATGCAACACAGCTCGCTGCTCGTCACTGCCTGCTCCTCAGTGGGCTGACGCGCTGACTGACCGGAACACACGCCCCGCAAAGCAGTGGCCGCCATCCAGATGCAGAGCTGGCCCTCAACCCCTCATGAAACGCCACATGAACCCGTGCGGCCTGCTTCATGCGGCCTGTAGCTACGCAGAAACAACAACATACGGACAATCCCGCAGCTGGGCCGTCACCAGTCAGACCCTGATGTTACTGTGCCTAAGCCCTTACGGCGGCGTGCCCCCGGCATTGACGCTGTGCCCTGTACACATAAAAGTGGCTTACCACAGCAACCCACCACGACCCAACTCACCATCAGAGCCCCCAGAGCCCCCCACACGGCCTGTGCATGGCCACGCCACCCTCACGCCCGCCGGCCCCACAGCCGACGCCCAAGGCCCGCACCCAGCCCCAGCCGCCCTGCCAGTCCCTGTCCCCCTCAGTGTCGTACGCATCGTACCCGGAGGTGTCCATGTCCTCTTCCCCGCTGTCGCTGCCGCAGACTGCCGTTTCCACCGCTTTCATCGCTTCCACCGCTGCTGCTGCCGTTGCCGTCTCTGCTGCTTCCACCGCCGCCAGGCCGCCGCTGCTCGCCATCAGATTCTGGCTGGACGCCCAGCGGAGCGCCACCGCCACTACCAGCAGGCTGCTGCAACCGGCTCCCAGCCACCATCCCCACCGCTGCTGCCTGCGTGCTCGCCTCCCTAGCGGGCGCCGCACCCGTCGCGGCAGGGGTCGGGGGTGGCACCGGCTGAGCAGCAGCCCCGGTGTTGAACCTTAGGGGTGGCGAGGTCTGTGGGGCAGCAGCGCCCATAGGGGATGCACCGCTGCCCGCTGATGGGCTGTCGCCTGGCGGGGGCTGCTGCGTACGAGGCGTTGGCGTTTGCCGAGGCCGCTGCGGTCCTGCTGCCTGCGGCTGCCCCGGCTGCTGCTGCTTCTGCTGCTGCGGTGTCAGGGGCGGCGGTGGAGCCATGTCGCGCGCAGACGGGGGCGCCCCTTGGTCGCCTGCGCTGCCCCCTGCCCCCTGCTGCCTTGCACCCCTCGGCTGCTGCTGCCAGCGCGGCCGCTTGTGCGACCCCTCCCGCTGCTGCTCCCCATCCCACTCCATGCCGACTCCTCAGCCCCCTTCCTCCTGCTGCTCACCCCGGGCCTCGCCGCCACCAGCTCCCGCCTTGCCCCCATACGCCTCTTTTCCCCGCCCTCACCTGCTCTACACCCTGCCGGTCCTCCTGCTGGCCCTGTCCTTCCTCCTGCTCCTGCCCGGAAGCCACCATCACACGAAGCGTCCTACCCGCCTCCCTACTGGGACCTACGCTCCACAGCCCCACCGCCCGCAGCTGCTCCCGGCCCCCCAGCGCCTGCAGCACCTCCGACACACCGTGGATCACCCACGCCCGCCTGCTGACGCACACCAGTGTCGCCGCCACAGTGTGGGGCAGCAGCTGCCTCCCACCCGCATCCGCCGCCCACAGCTGCACCCGGCCGTGCCCACCCACGTGACCCCTCAGGTTGCCGTACAAGTCCGGTAGCAGCCGCCGTACCGCCGCAACTGGGACGATGATCATGCCGCTGCCCGCCACCTGGCTGGGCTGCGTAGCCTGCGGGGGTGAGGTGAAGACAGGTGGAGGAGGTGGCGCTCCCACGCTGCTGCTTCCGTTCGCCAACGCTATTCCCAGCGCACTCCTGCTGCGGTCCTTGCTCTTGCTCTTGCTGTTGCGGGTGTGGCCGCTCCTGCCACTGCTGCTGCTGCTCCTGCATGAACTCGCGTGGCTGCTGCGGCGCTTGCGGCTGTGCGCTAAGCCACTGTTGCGCCTGACATTCCTGCTGCTGCGCCTGCTGTTGCTCGGCATTGCTACCCATCCGCTTCATCACGCCGTACCGATTACAGGGGTCGGGTACAGCGCCTCGCCTCGACCCGCCGGCCGTTGCCCTTGCCCGTGCCCATGCACACTGCCGCCTTCAATCAACGCCCTTGGGCGTTACGTTTTTATCATCGCACTCCGCCACGTCGTCAGGACTTCGTCGTGCATACACTACGCCCTTTCCGTCTCCAGCTCATGCAGCGCTATACGCGGCCCGTCATGGGGCCCGTTGCCTCGGTGGAATGTAAGAGCTAGTTTCATTGATACTTATGCCGTCCGTTCCCCGTTCCTTGCCTACTCGCACGCTGCAGCTTCTCACTCGGTCAGCCTGTACCGCCAGCGCCAGGCCGGCCACGAAGCCCCAACCCCTCTCCCGCCGACCACCACCAACTTCCTCATCATAGCCGCAGCTATCACTGCTGTCGCTCTCCTCTCGCACCTCCTCCCGTCGCCATCATTGCCGTCCCCATCGCCCGTCTCGCCCTTCTGCCCCATGCCACCAGCAGCTGCGCCCTCCTGATCGCAAGCTCGCCCTCCTGTAAGGAGCCTGTCCCGCTCGACGGCAGCTCCCCCCGGCCCCAGCGCCCTGGCCACCAGCCGCCACCAGGCTCTGCAGCACCTCAGCCCCGCACGAGTGTATGCAGGTGTAGAGCGGCGCAGAGCAAGAGGAGCCGCGACCTTGCCCGCATTGCGGCTGCGCCCGGGGTTCTGCAGCTTTCACGTGTCCAGTCCATGGGAGCCGCGCCCCATCGGCCGTGTGCTGGGCCCCGCGCCCTCCTGCCTCTGCTGCTGCTGCTGCTCCCGGCGGGCTTGCTGCGCCATGCGGGACTACCTCCCACTCCTCCCTCCTTTCATCCGCCCGCGCCTGCCGCCAGGGTTCGGATGCTGCGGCTGTCGCCCAGTCCCTCAAAGCACGTCGCCGTCACCCGTCACTGCAGAACGGGTACCAGTAATACAACCTCGCCCGCCGACCCGCCCGCCCACCCCTCACGTCAGGTTCATGCCGCGGGCCGACAGCGCCCTGCAGCAGAACGTCTCCTTCTCCACCTGCCCCGGCCGGTTGCTGCTGAAGATGGAGGCGTACACCTCCTTGGTGGCCCCCTCGGGCACTTTGAGCCGCTTGGCCGCGGCGGCCCTGGCGGCGGCAGCCTCCTCCGGGGCGGGAGGGGAGGCGCTGCGCTGCTTGCCGCCGCCGTTGCTGGTGGCGGCGGCTGTCCCGTTGCCGTCCGGGCCGGCCGTTGCTGCTGCAGCTGCGGAGCGCTTGTCCTTCTTGCCCGCCTTCTCCGCCAGGCGTGCGGCCAACCGGGCTTTGAGCGCATCCAGTTGCTCGCCTGAGGTAGGGGACGGAACGAGCGGTGGGAGGGAGGCAGCAACGCTTACATGAGGAATGGGTAGGGGGCTTCGGAGGTTGTAG
This sequence comes from Chlamydomonas sp. KOR1, assembly GCA_036984285.1. Taxonomy (NCBI): domain Eukaryota; kingdom Viridiplantae; phylum Chlorophyta; class Chlorophyceae; order Chlamydomonadales; family Chlamydomonadaceae; genus Chlamydomonas; species Chlamydomonas sp. KOR1. The sequence continues at coordinate 87,423 of BQMZ01000268.1, read as the reverse complement.
GTGGTGATGAGGGTAAGGGCAAGGGCGTAGGTGCGTTGAGACATGGGGCATGCACTGCCGTTTCGCCGTGATACAGGGCACATGCGGGCGAGAGCAATAATTACATGACAGTATGCCGCAAGAATAGCGGGGGTGCAACAGGAAGACACATTGCGCCCTGCGGCAACAACTCCTCTCCCACCCCGCCACCGCGCATCCGCCCTGTGACGTCTCGGTGAATAACCCATGGCGCCCCATCCCGACACCTGACGCACGCACCACGCGGCGGCAGCGCCAACCACTCACCTGTGGGGTTGAGGGGAATGGCCTCCAGCTCCGCCAGCTTCTTGCCGCCGCCCGCCAGGTCCTCCACGGCCGCCGGCACGTCCTTGAGCGCCTTCTCGCTCACCACATGCCCCGTGGCGCGCAGCAGCACGAACTTGTACCGCCCGTTCAGCGGCAGCCCGCTGATGGGGCAGCAAAAGGCGCAATCGTTGCTGGGCTGGAAAGACACCTGCGACGACGCCTTGTTGCCGTTTGTGCCGGACGGCTGCAGCTTCGCCTCAACGACGGAGCGGAGGCCGGTGATGTGGCTTAGCGCCGGGGGCAGGCTTTTGTCCAGCAGGCGCTGGATAAGCGCGTCCTTGTTGAACACGTTGCCCAGCTCGTCGACGACGCATGGGGGCGTCAGGAGCTCTCCGGAAAGCTGGCAGCGGGTCCAGCGGGCCAGGCGCTCCTCCTCGGGGTTGACCTTATCGGCCTTCTTCCCCAAGTACATCTCCAGGTAGCAGCTGCGCGACTCTGCGCCCGTGGAGCCCCCGTCGCCACCGCCGCCAAGCAGGCGGTAGCTGAGCTGCAGCGTGGCGCCCGGCTCCATTCCGCACACATCCCCGATTTGCCGCTCGTCCGGTAAGGACAGACCAGCATATTGAAGCCTCTGCAGTGACAAGGCAAAGGCACACTCTGTTACAACGCGCGGCAACGGGCAAGGACTGCGCCCAAAGGGCCTAGAACATACTCAAGGTTCAACGTTGCATCCTGAAGCAAGAGGCACGGTGGAAGAGCTGTCTGTCCGTCAAGTGCTCACCAGGAAGCGGCATGGCCCCAGCTCCTGGCTCTTAGCGCTTAGCTTCTCCTTTAGGGCTCCGACAGTGTCCGACGCCATGCACTCCAGCGAAAGCGTACCCACAGGGGCACCACATCGCACAAAAAGCTGCATGATTAACGCGTTGTGCAATTCGGCGTCTGCTCTGGTGCTCAGGTGTCTCGTGCTGGATGCGCTCTGCTGAGTCTTGTGAAAATTCACGAAGGAGCAACAACCTTCTAGTGTTGCTTTGGTGCGGCGATGGTTGTGAGCAATTGGCAGCGTGTGAACTGATCAACGTTTCGCCGCATGCTGGTCAGTTGCTTCACGTTTCTCCATGCTGGTCGTTGGCGTGGCCGTTGGCACCGTCCTGCACCGTCCTGCACAGTCCCAGCACCTGACCTTCAGCAGTACGACACCCCTCTATGCGCACCATAGACGTGTTGCATAATACCTGTCTGGTGGCACCTGGTGTCACATGTGCACCGTGACTCTGTCTGGTGGCACCTGGTGCACGCGGACTTGTGTGAGTGTTGCAGCTTGCGGTGTGCTGGCTGGCGACGCAGTTGCGAACGCAAAACTACGTGCTCGCTGGGCCTGTGTTTCCCCTGGCGCTGCCTTGCAACACGAGCCTAGGGAGACGCTGCGAGGTGCTGCAAGACGTCTGGAGACGGTCAACACCTGGCGGTGCCTGAGGGCCGAGACCGAGCCCTTGGCAGGGAGAGGGCCAATATCCTATTCCAGCATCCTCTCCCACATTTACGCTGTTACACTAGGATGCTCTGTCCCATGGGCAGACGGTTACCGTTCATGGTCTCTTCTACCTTGCTGCTCTCGCCCCCACCAACCACCAGCCCCCACTTTCCTGCTGTCACCCCCACCTCCCCCGGTAAGCGCAACCTTCTACACCGATACCCGTGCAGTTCTTTGGGAATACTGCAGGCGCGTCAGTGGCTGGGAGCCCCGTGTGCGTGCGAAGGCCAGGGGCGCTGGAGCTGAAGTAACCCCACGCCGCTATGGCCTACGACATTCCGTTGTACTCTACCTGCAGCTGGTACCCCTTGCCTGCAACTTGCCGGCTGCTGTGCTGTGACACGTATATTATCATGCTCGTTCTGTAGTTCCTTCCCCCGTTGTCATGACAAGGGCCGTCAGTCCACCACGGTAGGCCCGGTAGCGCACACCTGACGTCGTGGAGCCCTATGTTACAGATCGACATCTGGCTTATTAGTGCGATAGACATACGTAGCCAAGCTGAGGCTTGGTCTTTGCCAAGGCGCAAGTGTGCATGTCCATCGATGGACGGGGTGTATGCAAAGTGCGCTTATCACTGCCGCGCCTTCCGTCCCCAGGGTCCCCTTTTCTACATTAGGTCGAAGTCCATACGCGCATCGGAAGAGCTCGTCCAGCTATAGCTTCCCCCAGGAGCCGCTCAAGCAGGTGGGCACAAGCGGCAGGGCAGCCCCTGGGCGGCGAGTGCTGTCGAGGCCTCCCTGGGCACGCGAAAGCATTTTGGCTGTAGACGTAGGCCTCATCTGCGGACTTGCTTAGGGTATCACATACCCCAAATGCGAGCAGCACAACCTCCGTGCCCGGATGTGCACCACGTGCCAGCTGCGTGGAGGCAGCGCCGCTGTCTGCTCGTTGTATGGGCCCTAAGCCGTATTGCCACCCAAGAAACAACATACATGCATGCCCCGTTCACGCGTAACCGCTCCTCCCGATGCTGATATGGGTAACGCAGTGAGGTGCCTGCCCCAATCGGCCCACTGGATGTTTGCCCTCAGCGCTGGGACTGTGAGGCCAGCGCGCTGACCCATGCGCCCGGCGTGGGCAGTTACGACGTTAGCAGCGCCAGCCTGCACGCCACGCTAGGTGGGTGTTGCAGGGTCTGGCTGCCGGATGCCATACCGTTTGCCCGTACGTACAGGCCGGCTGCATTCCCTTAATGGCAGGCCTGGCAGCTGCTTGCAAGCCTGTGCCCTACCTCACGACGTGCCCCAACCACGACACCCTAATCATGAGCAATGGCGTCGGCGCGATGGCACGTGGGCACGCTGAAGGCAGCAGCTGCCGCCACCAGCCTTATTGCGCACAAGTCGCGCGGTTCCTCGGGCCCCAACCTTCATACCCACCCTCCTTGGCTGCGGCAGGCGCGGCGGGCCCACGCGGGGCTCCCCTGGACAGCAACACCCGCTGGGCCGCCGACTCCGCCAGCCGCACCAACCTCGGCATGCCGACCTACCCGCACACACGTAAGTGGTGCCAGGGCCAGGGCTGTGTCGCGTAGGATGATGCACTGCACGGGGCAGATGGCGAGGGCAGGCGGCGTGCTGGTATGTTTGTAGATGCCACCATGCCAAACACCGCAGACACAGGAGTCCATGTCCCGTCGCCACACCTCACAAACCTGCCGTCCACCGATCTGCATGCGCAATTTTAGACCTGGCTTTCCCCTTGCAAGCCCCGAATTGCGCATGCCTTATCACACTCGCGCTCCAGACTGACCGCTGCCCCGCCTTACCCCCTCCTCTTCAACGTAAAGGCCCCCTCCTTCCGTCCCACCCCGCGTTGGCCCCCGGTCTTGGGCCGCCAGTGCGGCCGCCATATGCAACGCCCTTTCCCTGCCCGTGCCCCGCACCCTGCAGTGCCGCCGGGCCCCGGGCTGTACATGCGGACGCACAACTCCTTCCAACTTACAGGCTCCACCCACATGCTGGCGGGGTGGCGGAACACCACTTCGGCGGGGTGGCAGGGGTACAGCAGGAGGTGCGTGCACCGTAGTTTGTGTAGTACGGTGTTGCAGATACAGTATATCAGTACTGCTGTCGAGGCTGCAGGCAGGCACCGTTAACAGGATGTGCAGCATGTGCACTTAATACATGCCGGCTAGCATGCAGCACTCCGCGTCTGCGCCGAAACCATACCGCATGCCCTACGCAACCGGTCGCTTATCAGTTTGGCAACGCCAGGGGTTGTTTTCGTGTCTCTGACCCGCCTCGCATCCCGCCCTCTCCCTTTTTGGCCGTGGCCCTTGCACCCGGCCCGGCCCCAGGGAGTGCCAGACTCCCATGTTCGTGTCTCGGGGCCACGAGCGGGAGCGCTACGGCACGCAGTCACCCGGGCCTGCCACGGCCGCCCCCATGGACGCCCTCGGGCGGCAGCTGGTGTCGCAGAGGAGGACGCAGCCCAGGTGGGTCACAGGCAGCGCTAATACACACAGGAGCCAGAGGTCGTTGGGCCGGGAAGGGGCACGCTGGTGTTGTCCACGCGAGCAATGGCTGGGTTGAGTTGCGGGGCGGGGTGTATGACACGCACGCATGGGCATGGTGCCTTGGGCGTGCCTTTGCATACCGTATGGTTGTGACGGTGCTACGGTAGCCATGTGGCTGGTCAGAACGCTGGGGGTTGGGGGACAGGCAGTGCATGGGGTCTGCGTGCGTGCAGCAGGTAGGGAGGGCATGTCGCAGGAAGGACAGCCGGGGGGGCCCAGATGGAAGTTACACAACGGTGATCGCTGGCCTCTGAACAGAGTGAAGCCACTCCTGCCACTCCTGCCACACCTGGATGCGTATATTCCGTAGAGTGGCACAGGGTGTGCGGGCTGCTGCCCCCTCCCGCAGGTGCACCTTCTCGCGGGCGGGGCGGTTCACGAAGGTCGCCCCCTCGGCGGCTATGCCCGGGCCAGGTGGGTGCGTGCGCCCTGCCATGCCTTGACGACCCGCCCATGTGCACAGCGACATGCGGTTGACCTGGTGACCAGGTGATATGCCCGCACACGTAACCTCAAAGCACAGCTGAGACAGTGCACCGTCGCACAGCGGCACGCCAAGGCCCCGCCGGTCAAGGCATTAGTTCAATAACACGCCTGCTGCCGAGGGTACACATGCTCACTCCGAGACGTCCAGTTCCGAGGGCCGCGCCCCGTAGCGGGGGCTTAGGGCGTAGGGCAAACGCAACAACTGGCCCTACCGCTCCGACTTGGTGCGTTCCTGCAGGCGCGTACGACTACTAGGCTCGGACCTGTCAGTGCACTACATCCAGAGCGTTATGTGCAGCAAAGCGGACCACAGCAGGACGCGGCGCACACATGAGTGTGTGCAAGCTAACAAGCAAGGCGGGAGCGGCGGCAGCAACTTCGGGCCACGCACTGCAATGTAGTTGCAGCGGGGTAGCACCGTTGCTAGCCGCAACAGGTGCCACAGCTCTAGCATGCATTACACCTTTCACTCGTGCTTAATGTGGAGGTTGGCTGGTTTGCGCGCGAGTGCGTGCTGAAGCTGCGTGTAGAGGGCGTGTGCGCACACGTGACGCTGCCACGAATGGGCACTGGGAGAGTCCTGGCCCCAGCCATCTGATAGTAAGCTTATCCTGTATATCTATCCTGATTAGAATGCCCCAAGAACCCTGTGGCGACTTCCTGAGTGCATAGGGTTCGGGATGGAGGCGGAAAGCTGTGCAGAGGGGTGAAACGCGAGCGAGTGAAGTTTCTTCAGGGCTGGGCACAGCGATTTGAAATATTCGCATCGTGCCTTCGCACGATGCAGGTTTTCGAGTCGCACGATGCGGGTTGTGGGGTCGGCACGATGTGGATTCTGCACATCCGGGACTTGGACGATGTGCATTCTGGGCATCCCAGGTGCACTACGTAACCCCAGAATGCCACGTGCCAGGACCAGGGGAGCTCCCCTGCCAAAGACCCGATGGTTCAACGGTCATGTCGTCATGTTCTTGCCTTCCATTCACACTGTTCCTTTCCTACATTTAAATATTGTAAGTCCTGAACAAATGATTATAAGTACATACAGTCGCCCGCGAACACTAACAATATGCGCGCCCGACGTCAACGGCCATGCACACAATAGGTGCTTGGAACATACAAAGCACAAACTATAGTCTGTAGACTAGCGCTACTAGAGTATGGAGACCAGGCGACAGCGTGAACCTCCTAGGGTTGCTGCTTGCTGGGGCCTCGCAGCGATGTAGCAACAAGCTCAGAACAGTACATGAGCTATAGAAATTTGTGGCTGCTGGGGCACTGCTGTTGGCCCGGGGGCCGCACGAGTCCCTGCGCCGGTGTGGCGCACTTGAAGCGTGTCGAGCCCCGGCATTCACATGTACGCCCCACACGCCGGGACTCGACCCCAACAATGTATGCGACCGTTCTTATCATTCAGATGGCAGAGGCTGCGAAGGCCGCATTTATATTGGGCCGACTTGGGCGAAAGGCGATGGCCCTCGCTCCGGATCACCAGTTACGGCACCGCAGCTGACATGCATACATGGCCACAATTTCTCAAGATGGCCGCATGGCGGTGGCAGCACAACGCACAAGAAGCCGCGGCGTTCGGGTTGGGGGGGCCTGAAACTTCCCCTGCAGATGAAAATTCTAGGCAGTTGTACGTAATAGATCTGTATTTCAATTGTATCGGGTCAGTGGGCTGGCGTCAAGCTGAACCGAGCGCTTCAGTGAACACTGGGGACGCTGAGAGCACACGTGGCATGGGGTGTAGTGGGATAACGCCGACTCATGGTGTGTTGTGGATATGGTCATGAACGTTGCGTTGTAAGCAACGCAGCGTTCGATACATACAAGTATCCACACAGGCACTGGTCAAGTATGCCAGCTTGCATGTACGGTGCACGGGCAGCTAATGCACACAAGCACTTGCCGGACAGAGGCGGCAACAGGGGTATCTGGCTGCAGGGCCGTCACTTGCTACGATGCGGGTTCACACCTCGGCACGATGCGGGTTCTGGGGTCGCACGATGCGGGTTCTGTACTGGCACGATGCGAGTTCCAGGCTCGCACGCACGATGCGGTTTTCCAGCGATGTCGTGCCCAGCCCCTTGGCACGATGCGGGTTTTCGACGGTGATTTCAGCCCTCCGAGCTGTGTTAGCTACATGCACCCTTGTGCCGATGAAACCATTCTGTAATTCAGCGTTCAATCCTCCACTGTAGCTTGGCACGGCAATTAGTCAGACGGTCCCATACGACCTGCCTGGTCGACAAACGTTATGTCCAACCTTGCACGTACGGGAGGACACTTAGACTTCTTCAGTAAGCCTCCTGAAAAGTCGTAGGTAAGAGATGGGAGTAGGGCGAGATGGGCGAGGTAGGGAAGCATTGCTATACGGCACCTGCATGGGCGGCGATGATCATCGCATCATGAGGCAGCAGCCTTGGGGGTTGGTTAACAGCAGTGTTCAATACTTAATGTTATGACTCAGCTTTTCCCAGCCCCAGCTACTTTTGCGTTCACGGTCAGCCTACGTACGCTAGGCCATGGCAACGGCAAACCCGGCCCCCTTCGACGAGGAGGAGGAGGAGCTTAAAGCGCGGCTTTGGCAAGAAATCGTAGAGGGGATTGAAAGGCTCGAGAAGGGCGAGTTCTGCCAGCGATGTCGGGCCCGCTAGTACCGTGCTCATGCTTACCTAGTTGCTGTATGTTTGCGTTTGCAGGCCCTATCGTTATATTCATTGAGCAGATGTGGGCGTTCTTCGGCTACGTGTCGCAGCGCCTCTCAGGCCCAGCGCACAAGAAGCTCGAGTAGCCCTCCTAAGGCCTTATAGGTGAGGTAGCCGTTGATGCCCTCGTTATTGCAGCACTTGACGTTCATTTGGCACAGCTGCATGCTGTTGCCGTTTTGCGCCGAAACCATGCCACATGCATGCCCTCGGTAACCAGTCGCTTTTCACTTTGTTGATGCTCAGGTTGGTTTCCATTGCTCAACCCGCCCCGGATGTCCCTCCCTTGGCAGTGCCATTTGCACCTGGCCCGGTCCAGACCTCCCTGTTTGTGTAGCGGGGCCAAGAGTGAGCGCGGTACGGCACGCATCCCCCGGGCCCGCAACGGCCGCCCCCATGGACGCCCTCCCCATGGACGCCCTCGGGCGGCAGCTGGTGTCCCAGAGGAGGACGCAGCGCAGGTGGTCACGTGCACAGGGGCGGAGAGCCCATGGGCAGGGGCTGTCAGGACATGCTGGTGGCGCCCAGCAGGGCACAGCCACAGCAGCCTGGGACGAGTTACCGGGCGGGTGTTTAAACATGCATGGAGATGGTGTCATGCATGTGTGTGTCGTTGGATGACAGTGGCCGTGCAAGCTGGGGGTCCGGAGGCCTCGGTAGTGCATGGAGTCTGCACGCCTGCAGCCGAGGCCATGCAGGTGGCAAGCAGGACAGCCGGGCTAGCTGGTGAGCGAGATGTTGTGTGGTGGCGCTCGCAGTCCGCTGCAATAATGTGATGCATGCTGAGGGGATGCTGCAGTAGCTTGGGGCGCTACGTAGGATCAGGTAGCTAGGATGCAGTTCAGGGCGAAGTATCAGGGAAAGATCACATTTGTGTTACGCAAGGTAGGTCAAGAGAGTGCAAGCTGTATTCAGGCAAAGTGCATGTAGTACAGTACCTTTTTTTCTGTGGAAAGGTTTACAGGTAAAGAGACGGGAGAGGACAGGCCAGCGGAAACTCAAAGCCCGACCAGCACAAGCAAGCACCAACAGCACCAGCGTCCAAACCCAGCGCACCCCGAACTGCAAAAGGGAACACCTAGAGAAGGAGAGGACCTGAAACCAAACACCACAGAACAGGGGGAAGGGAACAGGAACAAGCCCAAAGATACCAAGGGCAAGGGAAGCCCAAAAGGAGAAGGGAAAAGGGGAAAAGCAAAGGAACGACAAGAGCCCCCAACCAACCCTCCCAACCACGCACAAGGCACCACCAGAACCCCAGCAGGCAGGCGCCGAAACAGGCCACCACAACAAACACGCACTCAGGTCGCCCGAGAAGGCCACAAAGCCAGCAGCCCACCAGGCACCAGCAGCCTCGGGGCAAGTCCGAGGCCACCCCTAAGCCGAGAGGCAACGCCCCACAGACCGGCAGCCCCACAGACCAGCAACACGACCCCGCCCCCCAACCGCTACCGCGACCCCAACCCACGCTCAGGGGGAGCACCCCGTCGCAGGACTGTCTGCCGGCCAAACTGCCCGACCAGCACAAAACTGACCTCCAGACACGCCACCCAGCACGCACCTACACCGGCGACAGAAGCCACAACCAACCGCCCGCGACCCGCAGCCTGCAGGGCCGCCGGCAGCGACGCCCGGGAGGACGGACAAAGAGTCCCCAGCCCCCAACCTACCAACCCACTCACGCAGAAGACACCCGGAACCACCACACCACCACCGGCTCGCCAGACACCAGCAAGTGCAAGGCCAGCTCGAGGCCGCACCCGAGGCTGAAGGCGACGGCCGGCCTACGGACCAGCAAACGACCAAGACGCTCCTGATCGCTGCGGCGACCCTAAAACCACGCCCGGAAGGAGAAACCCAGAGAAGGGCGGTCCCCACACACGACACCCGACCAACCAACCACCAGGCCCAAACCCCACCGGACCCCAGACGCACCACCCTGCACAAGCCAACACGAGCTGCGACCACCCAACCCTCAGCCCCGCGCCCACGAAACCCAGGGCCCCGACCCCCAACCCAGGCCGAGGCGCTCCTCATCGCCCACCCACTGCCAGCTGCGCCACACCCAGCTCCGCCTGCAGGGCAGCAGCTGCCTCCGCCAATGCCGCCCGTGCTGCTGTGGGTAGGGGCCCCTCCGGTGGCCCTTCAGCCCTGATGCGCCGCCACTGGTCCACATCCCCTCGCAGGTACGCCAGCAGCTCCTCCCGGCCCGCTCAAGGCACACACCTGGTAGGAATCCTGCATCTCCCAGAGGGCATGGTGGCAGAGGCCCTCCTCCGGTTCGGCCAGGGCGCCAGGCGGCTCAGGCGGCCCCCGCAGGGCGGCGAGCAGGGCCTGCTTGCGCGGCCCCACCAGAACGACACCATAGGTGTCACTGCCGCTGCTGCTTGCCCCGCCTGAGCTGGTACGGTGACGCCGAGGCTCCTGCGGGCCAGGCGACCTGTTGAGGAACCCCACCCGCAAGCCGGAGCCGCCCGAGGGGCGGCCAGCGGGGCGTTTGGCAGCGGGGGAAGCAGTCGGGGGGTCGGGAGACCGCCGTCCCAAGGGCGACGGGCGCGAGTCGACTTCCATTCGCTGCACACCTGCGGCAGCCCCAGCCGGCCCGGCCGTCCTGCCTGGCCTGGGAGCCGAAGCGGGCTCGCCTGTGCCTAGCGGCATGCTGCGCCCCACCTCCTGTGGCGGGGGCCCGGCCTGCTGCTGCAGCCCACCCTCCCGCTGCTGTTGTTGCTGCTGCGGCCCGGCCTGCGGCTGTGGCCTCCCCCCTTGTGGGTGTTGCTGCCGCCCCTCCACGCTCCGCTGCTGCTGTGCCGATGGCTGTGGCCCCGCCTGCTGCACCTCCAAGGGCTGTTCCGGTTGCGGGTTCCGCCCCTGCCGGGACTGCGTCCCCTGCCCCCGCTGCTCCAGTTGCCGTGCCGGCCGCGACTGCAATGGCTGCGGGGTGGGCGAGGGGCCCCCCGGCGGATCCCGGGCAGATGGCGACCGCGCGGGCTGTGACGTCCCAGCCGATTCCTGCTGCTGCGCTCGGCCCCGCTGCTGTTGTTGCGCTCCCCGACGTGCTCGCCCGCCCCCCTGCTGTGCGGCCGCGCGGGGCGCTGCCACGGGGGCCGCTGGCGTGCTGGGGCCACCCTGGGTGGGCGGCGGCACCGGGTCGACGGGCTCCACGCGCTGTGGCTCCGAGGCGCCGGAGCTGCCCCATGCAGCCCACACGGGGGACCCGAGGCCCGCCCGTGGGGTGGGCGAGCGTGCCACCGCAGCCGCCTGGGCAGCAACGCCCCAGGGGGCTGCAGCGGGCGTGCTCTGTGAGGGTGGCGTGCCAGCGCCGCCGGGCGGGAGGCCGGGGCCGCCCCCAGCGGCCGGGGGGGTCCAGACGGCCCAGCAAGATGCAGCAGTGTGGGCACACCCAGTCGTCGTCCGGCTTCTCCGCCAGGCCAGCGCAGTCCAAGTGGCAGCCGATGTCGCACCCTTCGCACATCAACATGGGCCGGTCCCGCGTGCAAAGCCTCTTATCGCACATCTCGCAGGGTGTGCTGTGCCGGACCTGGAAGCGCTGCGGCTGGATCGGGGGGTCGACCGCCTCCATGTATGCGCGGAGCACAGCGGCCAGGCGCCTGCTGCGCGCCCCGTTGCGCGCCATGAGGATGACTACCCCGAGAGGCCCCACGCTCTCAACCCGCAGGGGTTCGTGGCACCCCCGCACCAGGACATAGTCGCCGCGGCGGAAGGCAGGTGGCTGCGCTGGCTGAGGCTGAGGTGGCTGCACTGGACCGTCCTGCACGGCTGCCGGCCGGGGAGGAGCGGCGGGCGGCGCACTGGGCGGCGCAGGCTGAGCTCCCCTCACGCCCACCCTCTCCACGCCTGCTAGCTGCTGGGCTGGGCTGGGGTCTGGGCGCGGCTTGTAGGCCACCAGGCGCAGCGTCCCGTACGGGTAGCATACCTGTCTCGGCAGCTAGACCAGGGCAGGGTCAACGCCGGCCCCCACACGTATGCACGCCTTCATGAAGTCGCACCAGGGAAGGATTGCCTCAACGCCGGGCCCCGGGGCAAGGCGCTCGGAGACCACCTGCACCTGCCCCCGCCCAGGGGAACCCTCTGCCACCTCGTAGCCAGCTGCAGTCAGCAGCACCGCCGTGACGCCGGGATAAGCCAGGCTGGCGTGAAGGTTGTGCAGGACGAGCTCCACGTGGTACGGTTCGGACAGTGCTGCAACCGCCTCTACAGGCAGGTGGACGGGGTGGGGCCAAGTGGGCGTGTGGGGAAGGCAGTAACTGCCCACCCGGAGCAGCACGGCAACTTTCGCAGCTGCATCCACAGTGGGGAGCACGCCTAACACAATGGACGTCCGGCGCGGGTGCCGCTTGCAGTCCAGCATCCAACCCGAAAACGGGTGGCGCTCCCAGACGGTGAAGGCGTTGGGCCCCGTCACCAGGCAGACGATGGCATGCTTGGCCGTTTCCAGGACCCAGTCTGCTGCGCTGAAGCCGTTGCAGTAAAGGGTGTCGTTGTCCTGTCCCTTTCCTTCCGTTCATTGTTGGTACGCGTGATGCACTGCAACGTGCTCAATTATTCATGATAATACATCAGCATTGCAAATCTTGCCACGGCGTGCCGTCATGCAAGTCGATATGAAGAGTGCAGGGAGGCGGTAAAGTGAACGATCGACATTGTGGCCTGGTGTGGCCTCTGCCTGCTTGCGGCACTGTTAGCAGGGTTCTCCCCTGCTTGTTGGGCTCTCATGTATTGGTGGCTACTGCACTGACGACAGCCATGCCTACGGCACAATCAGGCCTATGGGGAAGCTGAAAGTACTGTGCGCTGCTGGGGAAAGGCGGGGGCACTGTTGGTGGTGAATGAGTAACTGAGGCCCGTGGTTTGTAAGCTATCGGCAGCAGGCAAGCAGGCGTGCACGGGGACGCGAGCCCTACGAACTTGATTGATCGATGCAGATCTATGTCCAAGTATTGGGTGCCGCCAGCAGGTGATATCCCTTGAGTGCCCGCACACCCACCTGTGCCCGGCATGCGCTTCCGTGTTTGCCCCGGCCCCTGGGACTGCTGCCATGGCAATGGAACACATACCGCGATGTTGTCAAACTGTAAAAGATCTACTGGGTTTCTGTGCCAGCATGCGTGGCAGCAAATAGAAAAGGTCGCCGCGTCAGCCAGAAAGATTTACCTTTAATCGCAGCAGCTGACCGTTATGGCAACATGGCATGCATGTTCATGTAAACTCAGATTGAGCTATGTCTGCTGGCTTGCGAGGCGTTGTAATTAGTGTACAGCGACTCCTCGACTTCGCCACCCGTCCATCGCATGTCGTCATCTTGCTGTGCATCCGAGCATGCCCGTTGCTATAGTTATCCCGCACCTTAGTATCCACTTGTAGTTGTTATCCCCTGACTTGAGGCTCCCTCCCACCTGTGCCACTAGCCCGCGAAGTTGTTTGGCAGGGCTTCCCTTCTCGCGGCTGCTCGCGATAATGCGTTCTCACATATTTGCCAGTCAAATACGGCCACACGTTCTGGCAACATGTTGTCGCTCTCGGCGAGCTGTGGTCCTAGCGGCACAAAAGCCCCCTCAGACCACAAAAGCCCTCTCGGTCCAGCCAACCAAGCCCGCGGAAAGCCGGCCCGGAAGAGCTATGACCGGTAGGAAATTCAACACTCGATAAGGAATAATGTAACCGTCAAGCCCAGTGTCCAACGCTCGCGTGTGGTCACTATTACATGCCGGCGACGGCCTTTGACTTCCAAATACTTTGGCGTGTCCAGGCCTCGCCACCGGGCTTAAAAAACTTGCAACAGCCGCGTTAGGAACTACCGCTGCCCTGTCGCTTCTGCTGAGCCCTGTTGGCGCTTCTGAGTTGGTGAGGTGAGGCTCGATACAGCCGACAACTCTACGACTCCTTTTCGGCACTGCAGAGGCGTAGTAACACGTGTCGCTTGTAAGCATTACAAGCACTGTCCTTAAGCCTTGTGCCCTGTGATGCGTTCCCGCTAAATTTAGAACCCTAGTTGTGTTCGTCTGCCGCGTGCCCCGTGCCCACCGTAGCTAGCCTTTCCCGTATGCAACTTGGTGTGCCTCTGCCACAGCAGACAACTCCAAAGCGTGGCACCGCCCAAAAACCCACCTCAACCCCACTTGCTGGTGTAACCTCCTGCAGGCTGCCGGCCTCCACCGACCCCGCCATTTTCGCCGTGCAGCGAACCCTGGTGGAGGCATGGACCATCATTGGTCAGGTGGGGGCGGACAACCAGCTGCCGGCTGGGACACCAGCCTTGTAGCTTTAGTTCAGTGCTACTTGTGCCGGCCGCGTACCCAGAACGCATGCGGCATCAGGCCCTAGGCCGCTCAACGCACCGGAACCCAAACCGCCCAGGTCCACGCACCCGCCCCAGCCGTTTCGGACCCCAACCGGAGCGGTTATTGCACAGAGCTGCCAGCTTGCCCAGCGCACGTAGCACCCACATGACCCATCTTGCAGCTCGCCCTGCCGCATGCTTCCGCCTCAAGGTACACAAAATGCCAAAAAGGTACTACCCCCCTCCTCTCCGCACTCACTCCCCGCAGTCCTTCGTGGACCCCTCCTTCAACGGCCACGACTGGAACGGCGAGCTCAAGGAGCACATGCTGGCGGCCTTCGCGGCGCCCAGCGGGGACGTGGCGCTGGGGGAGATCGGCGCCATGATCGACGACCTGGGGGACCCCTACACGCGCCGCGTGCCGCCCGAGTGAGTGCGGGCTGCCCTGGGTGCCGTCTAGGTGTAGGGGCAGCGCACCACGATCTGGAGAACCCGTGGCCAGAACCCCATGCCGCCGGGGTGGGGTGAGGTGGGGGGCCGGTGGGTGGTTTGACGTGGTTAAGCGTGCCACACTGGTTGGGTGTGGACATGAGCCACCGGGGACCCCTGCATGGGCTGCATGACGCTCGGGTTCTGGGGTGGTCGGGCTTGGCGTGTGCCAGGTAACCTGTACGCTTGGTTGTAGCTGTGGGCGTGGTGGAGCGCCATCAGGGGCAAACCCTTGCGCTCGCCCGGTCTACCGCGCTGTACGGCGCGCTGTACGGCGTGGATCGACCTGCCCACCCAATTGCCCATGCCGGCGTGTCATGCGCCGCCTGCTGCGCCCGCCCCCCCCCATCCCCCCTGTTCCTCGCAGGGAGTACGCGGCGTTCCGCGTGTCCAGCGACGGCGAGCTGCAGGGCGTGGGCATGCTGATCGCCAACGAGCCGGTCAACGGCCACCTGCTGGTGCTGGCGCCCATCAAGGGGGGGCCGGCGGACAGGGCGGGCGTGCTGCCGGGGGACGAGCTGACCAGCATCAACGGCATGTCCATGGAGGTGCGGCGCGGGTGTGGTAGGGCGGGGTGTGTAGCAGATGAGGTGCGGGTTGCAGGCAAAGCAAGCCTGAAGTGGTTACAGGCAAACAGTAAGTAGACAGCGTGTGGCAAGCAGGGCAGTGGGTACCAGGTGTCGGGTCTGTGGCCGGTTCGCGGCCGGCGCTGCAGCTGTGCTGGAAGTACTGAGCTCGTTAGCTGAAAGCAAGAGCTTGCTGTGTCGACTGCCCCACGGCAAACGCAGGACCAGACCGTGCTTGCTCGGGCTTGCAGAATGCGTCCATACCTGTGGGGTGATTGGAAGCAGCCCGCCGTGAGCCGCACTCGGTAGATGTTGGCTGAAGGAGAGGCGTTTGACGAGATGACAAAGTAAAGCCGGGGGCAGCGCTAGTGTGCGGGAAGGAGTCGTTGCAGGTCTCGGGCCAAAGTATGGCGACGCGGCGAGCTGGCGAGGTGTACGGCGAAGGGTTGTGTATCCACAGTTGTGCGGTTGGGGGCTGCAGGGGCGTTCGTGTTGCATTGGCGCAAGTGCAACCATCCTACCCCACAGACACGTGTCTGAAGCCGCGTGTCGTGTCCGTCCGCAGGGCTGGAACGGCGAGAAGGCGGCGCGGCTGCTGCGCGGCAAGGGCGGCACGGAGGTGCGGGTGCGGCTGGTGCGGCGCAGCGGGGGCATCCCGGGGGTGCCCGCGCGGCCCGAGCCGCGGCCCGAGGAGGGGGCGCTGGAGTACAAGGAGCTGTCGCTGCGGCGGGAGCGGGTACAGCTCAGCCCGCTCTTCTACGCAGCGCTGCCTGCGCCGGAGCTGCCGCCGGGTGAGGCCGCTGCGAGTCACAGCGCAGGGCAGGGGCCGGGGGGGATGCTCGCAATGTGGCTGGACCATGTTCCGCTTCGGGCCCATCAGCACTCCCATCGCAGGGCCGCCACAGCCGCACCGCAGCCCCTCTTGGACGCATGCCTTGTCCTACCCCCGCCCCAAGCCCCCCTCTGTGCCGGTTACCTTCCTGTGGTGTACTCACCCAGATACCCGAGACCAAGCGTGTTACTGATGCATGCGACTTCCGTACATTCCACACCCAGGCACTGGCAGCATCCTGCCCGTCGGCACGGACGGCCGCGTGCGCCCTGCGTCTGGGCCGGTGGGCTACCTGCGCCTCACCAGCTTCAGCGGCAACGCGGCGGCGGAGATGAAGGCGGCCATCCAGGAGCTGGAGGTGGGTGCAGGGCGAGGCCGGGGATGGGACAGGGGCGCCCGTGATGGCGCGTAGCGTGCATGTTGCCACAAGTAAGGCTGCTGGGCCGATGTGCAAGCCGGTTCGGCGGGGTGGTGGTGTTTTTCTCTCTGCAGGGCGTGCGGTGTGACGTGTGAGTGAGGGCTGGGGAGGACGGGGGAGGGGCGGTGGCGTGTTCAAGGACGAGGCCTCGCGAGGTCCAGGGCCACCGCATGCGCTCCCGGGAGGTTGCGGGTCTTGCCTGACGCTGGCTGTGCGGTGCAACCGGTGTAGGCGCTGCATTCTGCACCGTGGGAGGCGACCTCGGAGCTTGTGAATTGACCTTGCAGCACAGCTGCAACCGCCTTGACACACATGTGCCGCACCCTGCTGCTTTCGCCCATCACATCCACGTGTACCCCCATCGCATCCACACAACCTCATCCGTTACGTCCACTTAATGGTATCGCATCCATACACCCTCAGGCCCAGGGCGCGTCCTCCTACATCCTTGACCTGCGCAACAACCCCGGGGGCCTGGTGCGCGCCTCCATCGACATCGCCCGCCTGTGGATGGACGGCAACCCCGTGGTGTTCAACATCTCAGGCCGCGAGGTGCGCGGGAGAGAGGGGATGCTCGTCGTCATCCTCAAGCGCATTTCACCACTCCAATCCCCCCGCACGCTGTCACCCTCCTCACCCACGCGATGTGCCCCTGCCCTGTCCACACAGTCTGACGACGTGCAGGCGCAGCAGGTGGACGTGCCCGGCTCCGCGGTGACCCGGCGGCCGCTGGTGGTGCTGGTGAACCACGCGTCCGCCTCCGCCAGCGAGATCCTGTCGGGGGCGCTGCACGACAACGGCCGCGCGGTGGTGATCGGGGACGAGCACACGTACGGCAAGGGCCGCATCCAATCCGTCTTCGAGCTGCAGGTGCGTGGTGTCATTCTGTTTGTGCTGTGCTCTAACTTAAGTCCGACTTCGAGCTGTAGGTGCATTGCATATACGCCATGGTTGCGTTGAGGTCGAGGTTGCGCGATTACGGGCGGGAACGGCTGAGATACTCATGTGCATGCTGAGGAAGCGGGCAAGCAAGTGTGCACATGCTGACAGAGGACAGGGGTCAGTTCGGTTCAGCACGCCGGCCGGACTGTGGCTTGGTGTGATGGCACGTGCCCTGTCCTGATTACCTCCTGCCTGGCCCCCACTGTCGGCGGTGCGTTGCCACCTACCGGCACGACGTGCACGCGCAACAGGAACCTTCACGCACATGTGCCCTGCCCACTTGCACATTGAAGAACATATCAACCCTGTTAAACACAAAGCCGTGACGTGGAAGGGCGGAACTTGGTCTTGACGGAGATTTTGACGGATCCCCTTGATTGAAGCACATGTACCCTGTCCTTGTGCACCTCGACGCACGTCCCCACCCGCCCCTCTGCTCCCCGCTGGCCCCCCGCAGGACGGCAGCGCGCTGTTCGTGACGGTGGCGCGCTACCAGACCCCCGCCGGCACCGAGATCGACCGCGTGGGCATCGCGCCAGACTCCGCCTGCAGCGTGCCTGGGGACAGCAACGGGGGCAGCAGCAGCGCATTCGCGGCCGGTGAGGACTGGCTGTGCCCCGGGTTGCTACGTGGTTTGTAGTGCTGTCATCAGCCGCTGGCCCGTGGCTCCTGGCTCTTGACGCTGGGCGCTTGCTGTGTTCGTCGATGATCAGGCGGAGCGGCGGATGTGGCCACCGAGTCCTTGACACGCTCATCCCGCCCCTGTCCCTTCAGCCCACCGCCCACGCATCCTGGCATTTTCCTCTACGGCGGTTCCGCTTTTTCGACGGGTAGGCATGTGCACCTGTTCACCGCCGCCTTCTCCCTCCTTGACACGCCCCTGCCGCCCCCTGCCCCCCTCCACGCCGCCTCCCCCAGGCCTGCCCGTTGGCGTGAGCTCCGGCGAGGCGCTGCAGGAGAGCCTCATGCACGACAGCTGTGTATTAACGGCGCGCAGCGTGCTGGGGCAGCAGGTTGCGGTGGTGGCGAACGCAGCGCAGGTGGCGCAGGGCATCGTGCAGCCGGCGCTGCCCAGGGCGCGCTAAGACACACGTGATGTGCTAATACACGTGCAGCCGGCGCTGCCCAGGGCGCGCTGAGGCGCATGTGGCGTGCTGATGCACGTGCAGCTGCAGCTGGGGCAGCGGCGTGCGCCACTGGAGGCTTGCTTGGAATGACCGGGCGCTGCTACAACGTATGGACTAGTCTCTGGTATTTGCCGAGGTGGTCACGGTGCTGGTTGTATAGTAGATACACGTGGTGACGGTGCTGCCACAGGAACTTATTTATGGGGCATGTGGGCTGCGTACGGCTGTCTGAGCCACGAGGCCCCTGGGCTGGGGTGTCCCCGCCAAGTCGGACCGTGGGAGTTCTGGGCAGCCTTTACGGAGGGAGTTGATGGGATACTACACAGAGTCGGGGGTGCAGCGAGAGATGCGTTTGACATGTTGTGTTGTGAGAGCTGTTGTTGGGCGTTCTCAGGCTTCAGCACGCACAGTTGTGAAGCACGCTGGACACAAGAAAATTATACAGCGAGACCTGAAGAGGAAAAGGACACCCTGAATGCGCGCAACATGCGCAACACTTGTGCGAACTCCTCGCACGGCGTAGCCGCATCCGCCCGACCCGCGCCGCGCTATGTATTCTTACGGTGCGCTCTGATGCATTGCTGTTTGACAGATGGGTTTGTGCCGTTGCGCAAGTGTCGCTCCCTTGCGTACATGGTTTATATATCCTATGCCTATGGGTGGTTGGGTGTGCCTGGTTTTTGGGTTGGCCAGTCTCCTAAGCGGGTGCTTAGAGCGCAACCTTGGCATGTTGCTTGTGGCGGATGCACTGGCGCGTGCACTGGCTGCTGCCGGTGCTGCAGGCCGGTATGTTTTGTGGTTCGCCGTCGAGGTGGGGAACCGGTGGCCCGCTTGCACGGTTGTAGCTCTGTTGGAGGCTGGCTATGGCTGCCAGGCTGGTGTTGCTGGTGTGCATTTGTTGAGCCTGCATGACTGGCCAGTATGTTTGTTGAATCTGCGATGTCAGTACCGGTTGACCGGACTCGGCAGATGGCAAGATGGTGTATTGCGCCGGCGGCGTTGCCTGTTGCCAGTTTGTCACGGTGAGGTGCCCGACAGAGTGGCACTTGTGTGTGTTTCAACAAAGAGGGAGGTTGACCTGTTGATGACCGTGTGGTGTGGTGGTGAGGTGAAGAGCGGACCCAACGCATTTTATCGATTTGGGCCGGGATGCAAGAGAAGACTACAACCGCAAATAGCGTGCAGGTTCGGGCGCGTTGGGTGGCTGGCTCCGTGCGGCAAGCGAAGAAACACAGGACGGCACGGGCGCACCAAAAAGACATGGCGCATCTCGAGTGGCTGAGACGTTTATTCTACCCTGTACCTATATGATATATTCTTATGTGCTGGACAGTTGCGCATCAGAGGACACGCGGCTCTGCGATGTATGTGCGCTCTGCTGCTTCGTTCGGAAGCGGTGGTGATGGTTGGCGCAGGTGGGATTTCACACAGTTGGCTTGTGAAGTTGCCGCATGGTGGACACCACCGTGCTTGTAGGACGTTGTGGATCTTTGACAGGGTCCCGACGTGCTGAAACCCATGAAGGACTGCCGGCCTCGTCTCGGCGCATTGCTCAGGGGACTTGATTGAAGCACGCATGTATGTATGGTTTTACAGTTTTGGTCCCCTTCCAGAGCCCAGCCCCATCCCGCTCGAAACACAGAGCATGTAATGGAATCTGCTTGCACATACCCCCCTCCACTTGCGCCCCGGGCCTTCTTTGCTGGCTCTTCCCCCTTTGCCCTCAGCTGCCCTGGTGCCCCTGCGAAGGAGAAAGGAAAGGGGGAGCAGCTATGGGAGCACCGACTGCACCGTGCCGTAGATCCGTAGTGCCATTATTTCTGCTTGGTCCTGTTACAGACATCACCGTATGGCCTTGAGGGTGCCTTGGGCCACCTGGGGCCGGGAGGTGCTACCAGGCCAAGCGGAAACATGCGGAGTAGGGCACACCCAAGACCGCGGCGTGCTTCAACCGTGTCTACAGTTCCTTAAATGAGTCAGGCCGCCCTATGGGCAGTTGCGTTACACTAGGCGTAAAGCCAGCACCTACCGTACCATAACCCCTCATAAACGTTCATCGTGTGTGGACAGGTAGGCCCGTCTCAGAGCCTACTCGTATCTATTGACGGTGCTCGGGACGTCGAGGGAAGTGCAAGACTCGCCCGGACAAACCAGCATGTCCAGTGCCTACCACCGGCATGATCCTTGCTGCCTGCCATCACTGCCTGACCGCGTGTCAGTCCCAAGCCAAGCCGACCTCCCTGATCCTCAAGTGCGTGCTAAATAAACAAACCTCACGACTGCGGCCGACACATACACTGGCTCCCGGCATCATGCCTGTGAACCGCAGCTGTGTGCAACATCCGTTTACTACACATGCCACAATACTATCGATCGTACATTCAAGGCAGCTAATGTTTGCATCCCGTCATCTCTACTCCCCGCACGTTGCATCACTCCCCCCCAGTGGTGCGACCGCACCTACAGCGTATCCCCGTGTGTAGAAGTGTAGCGCGCACTGCCAGCCCCTCCTGCCCCCAATCTCCAGCCCTCCTGCCCCTGCCCTAACCTCCAGTTCGCTCCAAGCGCCCAGGCCCCCCGTTCCATAGCCCTCGGGCTCCTGCCCGGCCATGCCCAAACACGCTGAACGGCATCCGTACAACTACTGAACGGCGCCAGGCACTGCCATACGGCGGCACGTGGCCCACGGGTCGGTTCACTTGTCACAGGTTGTCGAAGAAGCTGAGCAGCACCCGCCGGTCCACCGCCTCCGTCGCGACACCCTCCTCGCCGCCGCCGCCGCCGCCGCCAGCGCCCGCCGCCGCCGCCACTGGCGCGGGCGCGCTGCCGTGTTGCAGCTTGTGCAGCTGCAGCGCCAGCACCCTGCGCGCGCATAAGCGGCTCCACTTAGACACATCGCTGCACTACCGGTACGGAACAACGGGAATTGCGCAAACCGTTCCCTATCATACGGCGACGTCGGAGGTGGTGGACACTGATCTGCGGCACTGACCTGGACTTCATCCAGCACCACCACCACACGCACCTCTGCTCCACGGTGTCCTCTGCAATGAGGCGGATGACGCGCGTGGGCCGGTCTTGCCCCAGCCGGCAGATGCGGGCAGCCGCCTGAGCCTGCGGGCGGGCGGAGAAGCAGGATGCGGACAAGGGCAACAACTCTGTTAGGTGGACGCCACATGGCATCATACCGCGACGGTGGGAGCGAGGAGGATGCGGGGCGTGGATGGCCAGAAGCGCAGCCGCGGCAGGAGCCGGCAGGTAATGCCGGCATGCTGAAGTGGCTGTTTCATCGGTGGACGCCAACGGCCGCATTGCAAGCGGCTTCCAATGGGCGGTAGGGGCAACAGCAGAATCGGCACGCCCTTTAGTTGATTGATGGTGTGCTAAGAGCCCGTGCCCCTCCGCCCCACGGCCCGACCCACCTCCAGTCCGGGGTTGACCGCGGGCTCCAGCACGAAGGCCGTGTGGGCCACCGTCAGCGTCAGGCCTTCGGGGGGAACGGGGAAGGGAAAGGGGAACCAGTCATCACCAGTCATACAGGAGCGTTGATCAGGGTGTGAGCACAGCGCGGGGCGGGTGTCGAGGCGTGGTCAGAGGTGGATACGGGACCGCTATGGGCCAGGACCGCTCTGGGCAAGGACCAGTGCTACCATCACCACGAGGTCCATGTGAGGGACCTCAAGATGGCGTCCCGAACCCGCTGAAGACAGGCCCTTCCTCAACAGCTGCGCCGTCCTTCCGCACCGCTACCTAAGTCTGACAAGGCGTGAGAACTACATATTAGATCCCGTGTGTCCCAGGGCGCCTATTCCTGGCCTGTTTCCCGCACCCCGAGGCCCGCGGCCCCCCACCTGCCGCCCCCCCGGTGGTGCTCTTGAGCAGCAGCAGCACCCTGCAGTCGGGGTCGTGCAGGAAGGAGTGCAGCGCAGCCTGCCGCGCCTCGGGGTTGCCGCCC
This sequence comes from Chlamydomonas sp. KOR1, assembly GCA_036984285.1. NCBI lineage: Eukaryota > Viridiplantae > Chlorophyta > Chlorophyceae > Chlamydomonadales > Chlamydomonadaceae > Chlamydomonas > Chlamydomonas sp. KOR1. The sequence goes on along the minus strand of BQMZ01000268.1, from coordinate 65,262 downwards.
ACCAGGCTGGCGCAGCGCACGCCTGCGTGGAGGGCGGGTCGCGCACATGTTGTATTGTTTCAAGAGGCCGCACACTGCTAACCTGATGGCCCTTGGTGCCACGTGTGAGTCGTGGGCCCGGCGCACCTTGCCGGAACGGTTTCAAGCGGCAGCACCCAGCTAGCACTGACGACGCTCAGAACGATGGGGAGTCGTGGGACCAGGACACCTGCATGCTCCATCAGTTCCCCAACCCCCAACCCTAAGCACGGTCCTCGCGGACAGCGTGTCCCGCACCAAACGCAGCGGCGCCAACGCGACGCCAACAACGACAACCACCTTCCAACGACCCCAAACCGTTACCCAACCGCCGCCGCTGCCCTCACCGTTGGCCGCCAGCGCGTCCTGCACCAGCCGCAGCAGGCGGCCCCAGCTGCTGAACACCAGCGCCTTGGAGCCGGGGTCCTCCGCCGACATGGACGCCAGCTCGGACAGCATGGCGGACACCTGGGGGTGGGGGGCAGTGGTGCAGCAGCAGTAAGTTGGGCGTGTTAGCGTACGTGACCGACTGGTGAAGCGAAGGGGTCACAGGCGGACATGCGCGCCGCCGCTGACTGCGTGGAGGACATGCAAGAGGAGTGCGCGCTGTAGGAGCTTCAACGTGGGACATGCCGTGCATGGCTGTACGATGTGTGCACGTCGGAGCGTGTGGCCATGTGCGGATCACAACAGGCAGGCGCCGACGCTGCCACGTGCCCGTACGGCGTACCTTAGCGCCGTATTCGGAGTTGGCGCCCGCCAGCGCCATGGCCTCCGCGGCCGCCGCCTCCTCGTCAGTAGCGCTGCGGGGGTAGCAGCAGCGGCAGGCACGCATACGCGGTTACGAACTTGGCACGCAGAGGCAACAACAGCAGAATGGACTGACGAAGACAGCCCTTCGGCTACCGCACATGCTATTGCAGTGCCCCCAACCTTGTCTGCCGGGACACATGCCATATGGCATTACGACAACGCAAGCCACATGCTCACAGGCTACCAGCGATGTCACATTGCAGTCGCCTGGTCGGCGCCTCACCCGTCGAAGATGTCTCCTTTGCGCAACGTGGCGCGGCAAATGGGGCAGGAGCCCGAGCCCTTCTCCTGTGGGTGCAAGCGGGAGACCACGGCAGCAACGGTGAGTGGAGCGGCGCAAGGGGAGAGCAGGGGAGCCATGCTCGGTACACGTGTGACAGGAAACCAGGATCCAGCATGTAGCCCTGACCAGCTGGATTAACACGCGGGTGTAAGGAGCCAGTCGTAGACGGCACGGCTGACTCCTTACACCCACCGTCCGCCTCCTCCCACAAGTTCCTACCTCGACAATGTTGTGGATGCAGTCGGAGCAGAAGGCGTGGCCGCACTTGGTCACGGAGCGGCGCAGCGGGTTGTCCAGGCAGATGGGGCACTGAAAGCCGTCGTCGTCCGCGCCGCTGCCGCCAGCCGCCGCCGCCGCCGAGGCGATGGCGGCAGCGACCACCGCCGCCGTCGGGCCCGCCGCCTGCCACGGCGGCAGCGGCGGTCTTGCCGCGGCCTCCTTGCCCTTATCGTCCGCCTCGGCGGCGGGCGCACCGTTGGCGGTGGCGGCGGCCGCGTCCGCTGCCTTTTGGCCGCTCCCCGACGGCCCTGCCTCAGCGCCTGGTCCGCCGGGAGCCAGTCCCAGGTCCTCTTGCCTGCAGACGGAAGGGAGAGCCATGAAGGTATGGTCTTGCTTCCGAGTCCTGTTACCGACGGAGGACGGAGGACGTGCCTATCTTTCAAGATAATGCCGGCAACAGCCCCTGAATGGCCAGCGATATTAGCTAGACGGGTGTGCACCGTGTAAATGGTGGTCGATTGCACCCTACCTCCAGGGCACCAGCTCTAGGGTCCAGCAAACCCTTCATGAGAGTCTTCCGCGCCGCAGCGATGTGCAAATGCATGGACGAGATGCCATACGTGGTCTACGTGATGAACTGGCACGGAGCACGTGTGCGTGTGCACGCCCACCTGTGCGCCAGGTGCTGCACGTTGTGCCACTTCTCGCTCGCCGCCGCTGCCAGCCGGGCCAGCTCGGAATCCACCAAGGCGGCGGCGCGCTTGACGGCTGCACTGGCGGCGGCTTTAGCGCCGGCAGTGGTGCCTCCGGCCTTGATGCGCCGCCCCTGCAGAGCCTGGAAGCTCTTGATGACCGTCTCCGACCTGCAATCACAGGGTATTACAATCACAGGGTGGGGTCGAGTACCACACCGGTTGCACCAGCTACCACCCGGGCATCGTGGAGTGCAGCTAGGCGGCTAAAAGCGTGTGCGTAAAGCCGGCACCCGCTGCAAGGATAAGGTACAGGTAACGTTGGGCGCACCGAACCCCCACGTCCAAGCCTCTAGCACCGGCCCTGTTGCATGCCCCCCTGCACCCCTGTCGCATGCCCCCCTGTCGCATGCACCCCTGCACCCCTGTCGCATGCACCCCTGTCGCATGCCCCCCTGTCGCATGCACCCCTGCACCCCTGTCGCATGCCCCCCTGCACCCCTGTCGCATGCACCCCTGCTGTATACGCCGGCAATGTGTGCGCACCTGAACAGGGCGGCCTGGTGTGCCGAGGCCCCCAGCGACATCAACTCCGCGTCCGCGTCCGCCTCCGCCCCTGCTGCCGCGCCGCCGCCCCTCCCCTGTGCGCCCAGCCGCATGCCGCCCACCAGGCCCGAGGGGCTGCCCGGCGCCAGGTGGGGGCCGCCGCGGGCCCTCTTACGCGCCCTGCCGCCCCTGCACACGCATGCAGCAAACATGGAGAGTGCTACGTCAAGCCAGGGTGCCAGTAGTAGTAGCTTGTAAGCTGCGGAGGGATGTTTGATCGGCATGTATCTGGCCGAGCTCATAACAAAAGCCGAATGAGTCTTGGACAGAACTTGGGCGGAACGGGGTCTTGGTCGAGCGGTGGACGCGGCCATCGGCGACTCCAGCAGCAGCAAACAGACTCATGCGAGTACATGTGCGGCATGTGTACAACGAAGACATCAGGCGCTAGGGAGCTTGATGCGTGGACCGCTACCGGTACGGACTGCTGGAGCCGTGGAGCTGGACGGTTCGTGTCATAAAGGGGCACGGGAGTGTGCTGTTGGACCTGCCGCACCTGCCTCCCCTCCAGTCGTCGCTGTCCTCGCTGCCGCTGTCGCCGCTGCCGCCTGCCTGGTCGGAGCCGCTGTCCGTGTCGGGGGTGTGGGCAGGCTGCCGGCCGACGCGGGGGGCGGGGCGGACGCGGCTGTTGCCGGGGGCGGAGGGGCCCGGCTGCGCACCTCCAACCCCACCTGTGGGGTTGCGAAGCAGATTGCGGGGACGCGCGCGTGAAGCTCATACGCGTAAAACAAATCTACGACGGGGGGCTTCATTGAAGCATAGACGGAAATGCTAGCGCAAAGATCCGAGCAGACGCCGCTGCCATGCTGCAGCGCAGTAACATGCAACGCGCAAGAGGACTCGGTAGCTGCGCCGGGTGTACCGTTGGGCTGCCCCCGTGCCGGCACTACCCTGTAACCCACCCCTCCACCCACCTGCTGCCGCCCCCGCCACTGCCGCCTCCGCCCCCCGCTCCCGCTCCCTGCCGCTGCGCCGCAGCTCCCCCTCGCTGGTGGTAAGGTCCAGCGGCTCCAGCCCCAGCTGCTCCCTCAGCGCATTCATCTCGTCCACCAGCCTCTGCACCACCGCCGCCGCCGCCGCCACCTCCGGCGCCGCCTTCTCCAACGCCTCGCGCTCCGCCGTCACCGCCGCCGCCGCCATCTCAACTGCCACCGCCGCCGCCGTCGCCGCCGTCGTCGCGGCCTCCTCCGCATCCGACGCCGACTTTGCCAACCGAGCAAGCCTCTCCTTCTTCTTCTTTTCCTCCTCCACCTTCTTCTGCTCCTCCTCGCTCAGCCCCGTGCCTCCATCCTGCCCCTTCGCCGTCGCCTTGCCGCCCTTGGCGCCCCCCTTTGCCTTCCCGCCCTTTGCCCGCTTCTTGCCGCGCTTCACCTCATCCACATCCTCCCCGTTAGCCGTTCCTGCAGCTGAACTGTCAGCTCCAGGGTTAGCAGCGCCACCGGGAGCAGCAGCGGCAGAGCCACCAGCTCCCGCCGCCCCGTTCTCCCGGGCCGCCCCAACCACCGCTGCTCCCTCCTCAGCTGCCTCGCCCTCCTGCTGCTCCCTCTGGTACTGCTCCAGCTCCTGGTGCGGTCAAATTGCCAAAGGTTGACAACAAACCGTGTTCAGCCCAGAAGGCACATACTTGACTGGGGTCTGCAGGGATGCTGCCCACCACGCATCGCATCCGAACACCTTGCAAGTCCGAACCATCCACTGCACGGGACATCGGTAGCACTGGCCGGGCCCCACGCTTTTCCAGATCGCCCTTTGCAACCGGCGCCCCAGCCAAGAGGCATGCCGCCCAGCTCGCAGCCGCCCGGGCGCCCCCGCCCCAGCACACGCCCTCTCCTCCACCATCACGCACCTGTGCGTGCACCTTGGCCCTGTGGTCCGCCGTCTCCCTGCTGCGCGCCGCCCACTCCCTCGCCTCCACCTCCTCCCGCGCCCGGGCCCTGGCGGCCGCCGTGTGGCTCAGCAGCTGCAGCGTGCCGAGGGGCGCCTGCAGCGGCGGGTGCGGGTGCGGGAGCGGTTGTCGGCGCAAGCACAGCACGGATGCGTGTTAGGTCGCTGCGTGACACAATTCACCTGGAGCACCGAGGCAGGAGGATGGCTCGTGCGCCCTCGTGGGGCTACAGGATGCCCACCAGCGCAAGCGGCAGCATTTGGAACAGCGGACGCATGCAAGTACGCAAACCCCGCGATATGTATGCATCATCATACCGCTGCACGGCTGGGACCATCTTGTGAAAAGGGCCAGCCGTGTCAAACGGCTGGGACCACCTTGTGAAAAGGGCCAGCCGTGTCAAACGGCTGGGACCATCTTGTGAAAAGGGCCAGCCGTGTCGGCCTACCTGCACCGTGTCGGCCTACCTGCAGGCACGCCACGTAGACGCGCAGCAGCAGGCAGTCCAGCTCAAGCTTCTGCCAGCGCCGCCTGCGGGTGCAGCCAGAGCATTGAAGCATGTCGTGTGATAGGCCGGCGCTTCCTGGTGACTTCGCCGCAGCGCAGAAATAGCTCTCAGCACCGCTACGCCCGTCACGACAGGTCCCAAAGCCTGTCAAACACATTCGGACGTGTAAGGTGCACGCCTGCCCAACGGCGCATAACAATACACGCCGAAAAGGCAACACTACAACACTAGTCAAGTCTCATCCGCCGCCTAGCACCAGTTACGCCAGCACGTGCCTTGCCCACGGCCCCGCACCCACCTGCGGTCCCTGGCCGCCGCCTCCGCCTTCCGCCTGCCCGCGTCCTCCAGCAGCTTGTCCACCAGCGCCTGGCCCTGAGCCTGACCCTGCACCTGCACCTGGGCCTGGCCCTCACCCTGCTGCCCCTGACCAGCCGCAGCCGACCCGCCTGCTGCCGCCGGCCTACCACTGCCAACTTCCGCTCTCGCACATCCCGCGCTGCCGCCTGCTGCTCCCGAGCTACCTGCCCCGCCCTCCACCTCAGCACCCTCCTCCTTGCCCTCCACCCCCTTTGCTGCCCCCGCCTCCGCCGCCTCTGCCGCCTCCGCTGCCTTCGCTGCCCTGGCCGCCTCCGCCTCCGCCGCCAGCCTGGCCGCCGCCTCCAGCATCTCCGGCGGCACCCGGGCCCAGTCCACCGCCCCCTTGGCCCCCCGCAGCCGAGCCTGCGCCACCTCCTCAGTGCCTGACACCAGGTCCCGCACGCGACGCACATCCTGCAGCAGGGCCAGCACCGCGCTGACCCTGCCGCCGCAGCTGCCTGCCGCCGCCGCCGACGAGGCAGCCGCCGCTCCGGCGTCGTGACCGGGGATAGCCTCCGCTGCAATCAGCACTGCGGCATGAGAGGGCACCGCGATAAGAGGGGCGTCTATCAGTGTGGGAGGAACTTGTACAAGAGCGCCACACAGGTGGATGACGGATGGCAAGCAGCAGAGCATCAGCACCCGTTTGGGCCCTAGACGTGGCACGAAACCGCAACAGCGTATGGCCCGCGCGTGCGTGCCCTGGCCCCCGCACCTGGCTGGTCGAGGTCGGCCATCCCCGCCTGCAGCAGCTTGGTGCCGTACAGCGCCGCAACGGTCTGTACAGGAGGAGGGTGAGACAGATGCAGGCCGTGGAGTCAAGGCGATGTGCCGCAGTGCTTCCACGCACGTTGCCGGTGCACGACGCAAGCGCAGTCCGCAGTGCCACGAGAAGCCCTAACGAACTGCAACCAGGATACGTAAGGCTCGGTGATATTGCACGACCCGCGACGCATGCCTGCCGTACCTGGTCATACACCGCGTACGCCTCGGCCACTAGCTTGGCCATAATCTGCCTCATGCTCAGCCGCTCGCCGGCCTGCTTGCCGCTGCCGCCGCCGCGGCTGCCGGGCCCCACCGCCTCCTTGCGCACGATGTGCGGGTGGCAGCAGCACTGCCGCAGCTCCACCAGCGCCGTCTGCGCGCGGTGGTAGTTGCTGCGAGAGCGCGATGCGGGAGGGGTACCGATTTATAAGAGATGCCCTCCGTGCATGGGTCCACGAGCCGGTGTGCACGCTGACTATATCTTCGGCACAGGCTAACATAGCCTTAGGAGTTGGCCTAAGGCATATCTGTAGCACTTGACCTGGCCGGAAGGGCGCCTACCTGCTGGCCTTCTTCACGTCTTCGGGAGCCGCCTGGCCCGCGGCGCCGCGTCCGAGGCCGCCGCCGCGTCCGGCGCCGCCGCGCCCTCCGCCGCGCCCGCCCCGTCCACCACCACCACCACCACCACCACCACCAGCAGGGCCACCTACAGCACCGCCTCTCGCCGCGTCCTCGCCGCCACCCGCCTTGACAGCCGCCAGGGCGTTCAGGAAGCGGCCCTGCGGTGTCAGGTTGTACGGCAGGTTAGTCCTGCCGTACTCCACGCCTCGTCGTACCCAATCGCAGTAGTACCACAGCCATGCAAACACGTAGACGCTTCGGTGCACAGGAGGACGCTGGAGCCATGGGGCTGCCGACACGTGGTGCCCTGCACGCACACTGGGGTAGGCCAGAAATCACATCCTTCGACTGCCACACGCACTGCTGCTTGCTCCTGCCCTTCCTCGCACCTTGAGCACGCCGTAGAAGGACATAGGGCTTGCGTGGAGCGCCTGTCGCCTTGTGGTACCCCGCACGCATACAGGAGCAGCCCAGAACCCACACTGCTCGACACCTACACACCGCTGTCCCTCCTCGCACCTTGAGCACGTCGTAGAAGGTGCGCTCCACGCCGCTGAGCTGCACCGGCATGTCGATGCGGGCGCAGGGCGGCAGCGCCAGCTGCGCCTCCACCGCCGCCTTGGAGCGCCGCAGCATCACGCCGCGAAGCAGCGTCCTGCCATCCGTTTCGCGTGCAGTGCACCCAGGCATGCACGCGTTATGGATAGGTGTATACACGTTATTCGCAGGCTGCTGTTGGTGGAAACTCAGTGGGACATCACGGCAGGTGCACCGCGCAACACAAGGCGGAGGCGTTGCTAAGCGGGCCGTGCTGGACTGTCGTCGTGCAAGCACACGCGCATGTAACACCACTTGACACCATGAGGCACAACTCCACACCACGTGACACCAAGCGCCCCTAGTGGTCAGGCCCCACCTGAGCGCGGTGACGCCCATGGCGTGGCGCGAGGAGTAGGGCGCGTGCACCAGGTGCTTCCACACGCCGGCGTCACAGTAGGGGTGGTAGGCCAGGAATTCGCACAGCCCCGCCAGCTCCGCCAGAGAGGAGCTGATGGGCGTGCCTGTCACCACCCACGCGTGGCGCCGGTACAGCGAGCTGACCACCTGGAGGGGAAAGAGGGCCAATCCACATGGGGCAGGTCCATTGCTTTAATTGCAGACAAAAAGGGAGCAGCCGTCGCTACTAGACAGAGCGCATCGCGGTGTAGCGAGGGCGGGTTCCTTCCTTTCTTGGGGGGAGGGAACCCGCCCGGAGGGGCCACAGCGGTCAGAGCGAGCAGAAGACACATGGCCGGTAGGTGCGAGCAGCAATGGGGCGATGGCCGCGCATGCGTTGGTAGGCACGCCCTGTTGGCCAAGTAAGCCGCTTGTGTAAAGCCTCCTGCTACAGCGGGTCTTGGACCACGGGTAACGCGTAATTTAGCAGACCCCACAACGACCCGTGCGGGTCATCTACCTACACCCGCTGCCCACCTGCGCCGCCACGCTGTTGCTGTTGGCCACCAGCTGCGCCTCGTCCAGCACGATGCGCCAGAAGCCCAGCAGCGGCAGCTGCCGCGCAGCCAGCCGCGCGCTGCTACTGCTGCCCACGCAGTTGGACAGCTCGCGGCGCAGCACCTCGTAAGACACCAGCACCACGTCGCACTCGTGCACGGGCACCTGCTGGGACAAACCACGTCAACCGTCAGTTGATGGGGATGCTAAACGTCCGCTTCGCGGCAGTCCAGTCTTTAGGTTCGTCTGGAGGACTACACATGTAAAGGTTCCGAGGCATAAGCGGCCTGCCACCCCTGCGGACGCAAGGCGATGGACTGGCGGCATGGCGCCTTGTGCAGCTCCCAGGGCGCCTTCGCACCCCCACTGCACGCACCGTCCGGCCGTCCTCCCCGATCGCCAGCACTGGCGGCAGCAGGCTCACGCCCTTGGCCGCGCCGGCAGCCACGGCCGCCGCCGCCTCAGGCTGCCGCGGCCCCACGCGCTTGGAGCGTCGCGTGGCGCCACCGCCGCCGTCGTCGTCGTCCGCCGCAGAAGCCGCCGCGGCCTGTGCAGCCGCCTCCCAGCCTTGGCTGTCCCGAGCCCCGTGGAAGATGGCCCTGCGGAGGCGCAGAGAAGGTAGCGCTGCAGCCCTGATCCAGCGCGGTAGCGGGCGGAGGCGGCTCCGGACGCACGTTGGAAAAGTTAAATTCCGTCCAGATGACACGCCGGCCCCGGTGAGGGCATTGCGTGCTGTGCCCGCACAGCCCTGGTCATGACACGTCACGGTGCATGGCACATATCCACTGTAAATGGACGCGTCCCGTCCCCCACGTACCATTTGAGCGAACCGCGAGCGAGGTGCCGCTCCATCTCGCCCACCCATTGCTCCTGCGGACAGTGCGGCCGCCAAGCTCCCTGCCGTAAGTTGGACGTTGCTCATATGCGATAGCAGCCAGGGGTACTCATTCAACATACTGCCAGGGAAGCCGGGTCAAAGGTCTACCCTAGCCGCTTTTGTACGGCTGCAGGGCGGTAATGTACGACATACGACGGTCCTACATGGCCCATGGCGCAACGCTGCAGGCGTGCACAGCAGGGCTTGAGTATGTTGTGCGGTCATACCCTCCGAATTGGGTAGCCGTACCAGCTGAGCATGCCAGTACACATCTGTATCTTGCACCTGGCATACCTGGCACGATACGCACCTGCAGGTTGGCGTGCGTGTTGTTCTGTAGTAACACCCTCCCAATCGGGTAGCCATACCAGCCGAGCGTGCACAGTACACTGACACGATCTACGCACCTGCAGGTTGGCGGGCGTGACCAGCAGCGTGGTCTTGATGGCCGCGGGCTCCCTGTCGGGCAACTCCGGCAGCGCAGACAGCCGCGGGCCGCCGCCGGAGGGCGCTGGCAGCAGCACGGGCTTGTGCGTCCAGTTGGGGGGCGGCGGGTTGGCCTTGATCAGCATCAGCGTCTGCAGGCTCTTGCCCAGGCCCATCTGGCGGGGACAAGGGGGCGTAAAGGACGGAAAACAAAGTGTAATGAATGCATGTACTAATGCGACGCGACGGGGTGGTCGTCGTTGCCCAACGGTACATCGACGTGAGCTGTGGCAATACACGCCGCGCAAGCTGGTTTGGTGCGCACTGGCGGTGTCGCCGCCTCGTACCTCGTCGCACAGAAAGCCTCCACAGGTGCCCCCCACGGGCGCGGGGAAGAAGTCCGTGGTGATGTAGGACGGCGCCAGGCGGTGCACGTGCAGCACCTTGCCGCGGTCGGCTAGCACAACCTGCACGCAGCAAGAGTGTGTGTGCGGCGACACGCCAAGTAACTATGTATGATTTTTGAAGGCATCAGTGTCCTGCACGACCACTGCACTCGCAGTGCGGTGCCGGTAGAAGCGCCAGTAGTAGAATCGTCACACGTAAGAAACGCGGGCGCAGCAGCAGCACAGCGACGCACCTGCGCCCACGCCGGGTGCAGCAGCAGCAGGGAGCGGCCCAGCGCGTCGCCTTGGCGCTCACGGCGCAGCATCCACTCCAGGCCCTGAGGCGCCGCGCGCGACACGCGGGGGCATTGTTGATCGCAACATGCCGAATCCGACCAAGGCAAGGACATAGGTATACGACAGCAGGCACGGCGGCGGGGTACCGAGTTGCGAGCAACTGTCTCCCGGAAGACGAATTTTTGTGGTCTGCATGCACTTGCAGGCCTCACAGAGGTACGCACACGCCGTGCGGCGCCCCACGCTTGCCTGCAGCTGGAAGGGCTTGGGGTGCGCCACCACCGCGCCCGGCACCGCCGCCTGTGGGAAGTCCTCTGGCGGCAGCACGCTGTCCAGCAGCACGTCCAGGCTGCGCAGATCCTCCTCGTCACCTTCGGCCGGAGCCGCGCCGTCGGCGGCGGCCGCGGCGGCGTCACTGTCGCTGTCTGAGGCTGCGGCAGCGCCGGCGGCTGCGGCAGCGCTGGTGGAGGGGCCGGCGCTGGCGCTGCGGCTGCGGCCGCGGCGGCCAGGGCCTGCGGGGGCAAGGGCATGGTCAGGCGAGCAGCGTTGCAGGTGGTTGCGGAAGCGGCGGCTACGAATTTATGGCGAGCTGCTTACTGCTCCAACGGCAAGGTGGAGATGTCGTGCACACTGACTGTGCTTGCCGTTCGCGCCTCGGTCCAAACACGTGTGTCCCCGTGCCGCACGCTCAGGCGGGCACGCGGGAACGCACCTCGGTCCTGATCACCGGCGCCGGCCCTGCCCGCGGCCGCCGGCGGCAGCGTGTGCGTGTCGCAGGTGTTGAGCGCGCCGTCGCAGTCGGGGCCCACCAGCAGCCCCGTGCCGTGCTCCAACAGCGTGTGTACTATGGTGGCCAGCAGCTCGGCAGAGTCCTTCCTGTAGCCCGGCGCCCGGCCCCTGTACGTCATAGGTTCGCATGCCAGGGCGTGTTCCTGCTTAAGTATGGTACCGGTACCTCAGGACGGATTGGGCAGCAGCACAGGCAATCTTCGTTGTGCTGGGAGGCGTTCGTGTGCACACATGCGTGTGGGCCGCATTCAAGTCGTGGGGGATGGACGAAAACGGTTGCGAGAGACTCAGGGCCGATGGGTAACGAAGGCTGCCGTCGGCCAGAAGCGCGTTGTTATGATGTGGGCCACAGCTGGTACTCACTTTTGTTTTCCGTTTGCGGCGGCCTCTTCAGGGTAGTGTTTGGAGGGTTGGCACGCCTGTGGCAGGTGGGGTCAAGCCCGGCGTCAGACGTCATCAGTAGGTTTGAAGGATACATGTTAATGAGGCAACACTGCATTGAACAGGCAGCGCTGCGAACCGCAGTAAAAGCGGCAGCGCTCTAGTCTCGTGCACCACGTTTGAAGGAAACCCAAGACACCCCCGTCGCAGGTAACCCACCTCCAGAAGCTTGCGGTCCAGGAAGAACTCGATCTGCACACGGAAGCCGCACGCCACCTCTCCTTTACCATCCACCTCCCCCTCCTCCACCACGCCTCCAGCCGCCCCCTTCCGCCTCTTCGCCGCACCGCCCTTTTCCTGCCCGCCCTCCTCCCCCGCCGCCCCCGCCGCCTTCCGCTTCATCCCCGAAGCCGCCTTGCTCCCCTTCCCATTCGGCGAGGTCCCGACCCCCTGCTTTCCCGCGCCCTCCACGCTTTTCTTGCCCTTGCCCTGCTTCGCCTTGCCCTTGCCGCCCTGGCTGCTGTCCTCATTGGCACCGTTGCCGTCCTGCGGCGGCCGCGCGGCCTCGTACCGACTGTCCAGTTTGAGCGGCACGCCCACGGCCGGGGGAAGGCCGGGGCCCAGCAGCCGCACGTTGACGGGGGGCAGGGGTCCTTCCGACCAAGGAACCAGCCCTGCGAGGCCGGAAGGCATATGAGATAGGTGCGGAAGTACGCGTCAAGATCGGCGCAGCGTGCTGGAGTAGCAGATATGATGGCAATGCGGCGACGGTGCGCCGTTGGAAGGCCGTAACGTGGAGTTACGTGTCGTACAGCAATCTCCCGTACAGCGGTATGGTGCGAGACTGGTGGCATCGCGGGGGCAGAGTTGCCATGCCTTGATGCATCAGCATCGTGGTGAGAGGAGGCAAGGAGTAAGCATTCGCCGCCCCCGCTTGGAGTTCGTAGGGCCGGGAGGGATCGCAAAAAACCGACAGGATGTGCTACGTGTGAGCGCCATGGCAACATGCGTCGTACCATGTTCAGTATGTCCAGCCCGGTGTCCATGTTCTGCAGCACCCGCAGTAGGCGTTCCAGAGGTCCCCCCGGCCGTGTGGCCGCAATGCGCAGTGCGGGTCTCGAGTAGCCGGTCCAGAAGCCGGAGCTGGTGAAGGCTCGGGCCCTCTCCTGGAGGTCCTTGAGCGGCTTGACGTCCTGCATGGGGGCTTGAGGTACTTGGCCAGCATAAAACGCAAGCCGTGAAGTATTCGGCCAAGCTAGTAACAAGCCGCATAGGTCGTGCAGTGTGTTGTGCAGCCGGGGGACTCCTTGCAACATGCGAATGCTTGGACCGCCACCGCCGGCGCACCGGGAACTTTGCAGCTGCCGCGCCCATGAAGTCCTTGTTGGTCACGTATAGAGCCAGTCGGTAGCCCCTGGGGATGATACGCCGCACCGGCCCCGCGCCGCTGGCTGCTGCCCCGTCCGCCGCCGCCCTCCTGCCGCCGCTAGGCCTAGCCCCGGGCCCGGCGCCGTTCGCCGCCACCGCGGCGCCAGCCCCCGCGGGCACGTCCTCCACCATGGCCTCCGTCCACTCCAGCTGCCATAGGAAGTCGCGAGAAGGCGCGTTGGGAGAGGGCCCCGCGCACCCGCTGAGCTTGCCCTGTGGTTTGCAGCAGTTGTGCCGGAGGCAAGGAGATGGGTGACGACTGTGCACTCACTGTTGCATGCTGCTCATGCAGCTACCTGAGCTTGCAGCCCGTGGCCTCCTGTGTGTTGGTCAAGGGGCCGCCAACGCCTCGAGTGCCCACATAATGGCTCCGAAGCCCAAACGCCTCCCAGGCGCCCCATCCACGGTTCAAAGCCCGCGGCAATCCCATGTGGGTCCGCACCCAGCACCAAGCCCCTGAGGCTCAAAGAGGCGCAAAGCACTGTGCCCCTGCCCCCGACTGCTGCCCACCTCCGCCAACCAGCTGATGGCCAGCTGCAGCAGGCTCCCCTGCAACTCATCCGGCACCTCCTGCGACCCGCCCAGCACGCAGCTAGTGCGGCCCCCGCGCAGCAGCGGCAGGTCCAGCTCCAGCGGCGCCATCACCTCCCCCAGGCGCGGCAGGTCCATAACGCCCTGGCTGCCGTACAAGTACGACGCCGGGGGGACCTCGACCCGGCCGTGCGGTACGGCGTCGTGGTCTGTGCAGTGCAGGGTGCCGTCGGGGCGCCGCATGGCGGGAAGGGGCAGCTCCGGGGCCACGGGGAAGGGCCCTTGCCGCCGCTGAGGGAATACAAGGCGCGGAGGGATGGGTGCGCGGGGTCCTTCGCACGCAGCTGGAGATCACGCTTACACCTGTACAGTCCTCCTGTTTGCTACTATCAAGCAGTGTCAAGGAATTACCGAGGAAGGTCAACAACGCCATGGAGCAGGCAGTCGGTCTGCGGCCCAGGCGCCAGCGCCTTCTGCCAGTCGTCCCCTGCAGCTTCCTGCATCGTTTCCCGGACCCACCTTTACGTCCGCGAAGAGGTCCCCGTTCAGCAGGGGCCGCAGCGCCGGCTGCTCGGCGCTTCCCACCTGGGCGACCCTCCCCGCACCCGCGCCACCCGCAGGCTGCGGCCCTGGCCGCGGCCCCGGCCCCGGGCCCCGTCCACCCTGCCCCCGCGGGGGCAGTCCTTGGGGCGGGGGCTGCCCCGCTGGCTCCCCGCCCGGCGCTGCGCGTCCAGGCCCGGCCCCAGGGTTCGGGTTTGGGTTGGACTGCAGCGGCTCAGCAGGCTGCCTCGCTGCTGGCTGCTGCGGCGGAACGCGCGCACCCCTCACGCCTGCGCTGGAGCCCCCCGCTGCTCCCGACGGGCCGTCAGCGTTATGGCCACCGGCGGGTCCTGCCGCAGCCCCACCGGCGGGCATTGCAGCCGCAGGTGGCTGCCCTGGTGCTCGCGGCTGCGCTACGGGAGGTGGTGCGGCCGCAGGGCGGCTTTGGGGTGTGGCCGCTGCACCGCCTGCAGGGCCCCCGCGGCCGGAACCGGGCCCAGTGCGGACAGGCCCCCGACCGGCTGCGCCACGGGGAGGTGCCACAACACGGCCCCCGCGGCCATGTGCAGTTCCTGCGTGAGGTCTCCCAGCATCGGCGTCGGCTTCGTCGCTGCTGTCACTGCTATCCACCACCACCACCACGTCGTCGTCCGAATGCCGGGCCCCTGCATGTGTTAGCAAGCGGGCGGAGATACTCATCACTAACACGGAATAGAGCGCCTCAAAGCCACACACCTATGTATGTCAGCGTTCTTGGATCAAAGAACACCTTGCGGTGGATTTGCGCAGCCCACGTGGCCCCGCTGCCCACCTCGGTTGGCGCTGGCCGCCGGCCCGCCTTGCCCACGCGGCGGCAGGCCCGCGGAGGGGTCGTCCAGGTACATGTCCACAGCGGCCTCCACGTTGCCACGGCACCTGAAGCACAATGTGATGGTGGATAAGTACCGTATCGAGGCACAACGCGGAGGTGTGTGTGCTGAGGTGTTTACCAGGAGGTGTTCCGTTGTGCAGGTGGGCATAGCGCAACGGAATGGACGACGGCAGACAAATACTCACGTGCTCAGTAAGTTCACCAGCTGCTGATCTGAAGGCGTTGACCCAAGGACAGCTCGCATTTGGGCCACTGCGCTGGGCCCACGTCCAGCACCAGAGCCTCCTGCTCCTGCCTGGGGCTCGGCACACGCAAAGTACTGGGAAATGGCGAGCTCCATGTTCCCGCCGGTTGAGTTCAGAAGCCGCTGAGCTCTGTCACGTGTGATGTTCGCCGATCCGCCCAGGACGTCGAGCAGGGCCTCGAGTTGGTCCGACATCTGTCCAAGGTGCTTTGCGTGCTGAGCTGAGCACCTTTGGTTCTCCACCTGTTCAGTGCCTATGTGGTGCCAGCAAATGTGATATAGGTAATCACAAAGGTGGTGCCATGAAAATTCTGGGCCCCAGGGCCCGGCGCTTTGCCTTGGCACTTGACGCAACCAGCTCGAGCTTTCAGCTGGCTCAGTCACCGCTACATAAGCAGCATCGATCTTGTAAGGCGAATATTTAATACTTCGACCTAGGCACTTGGGATGCCTGCCCATCGCCCTTGCTCAGGGGCATCCCTGGTGACATGCCCGCATGCACGGAGGCGATCCTGTCGATTGTTGTCTGTCCCCACGGTCAACTGCTTTGCCCCTGCCACATAACAACTATAGTGTATGAAATATGAGTAACCATGACATGACATGGACGCTTGCGCACACACCTCTTACAACTCTGACCATCATGACTTTCCTGCGGTTTGGTTGTCTCGCGGGCTGACGGGCCCAACTCCTAGAAGTTGAACTTCTTAAACAAGGTTCATTGTCCCAAAACCTTGAACGGTCTGACGCCGCTGGCCAGTTGACCAGTACCTGCAACTGCCCGCTGCTAAGAGCCAGAGACAGGTCATCCCGAGGTCTTGAGGTCTCATTGACGTTTAAGGTATGGTTGGTATGCTGTCCATGGGGCTCGCGCTTGCATGTGGCGTGCTAGCACAGCAATGCGGGCGCGACTGGGACGTTTACCGGGGGCCACGCCCAAACGCAATGCATACGTCCGTTTCTACGCCAAGCCAGTGTGTGGTTTAGCTGCAGCACTGGTGCCATGGTGGCAGTGCCTCTTGTCCCGGTGCCTGTTGTTGTTTGCAGCACCCTCCTCGCACGTGCGTCGTGCACCACGCCGTTGTGCCCTCAGATCCACGCTACGTCCTTCACACACAACCTACGCCTTGTTTGCACCGTTTTCAGGACACTCAGCAGTACGACCTCAGCGCACACAGACATGGACTCAGCCACGCGCTCCTCCCCATCCACCAGCCAGCACCCATCAGATGCCCAAACCCCCTTTGCCGCCTACGCGAGCGACCTAGAGCTCTACACGTCCACATCCAACGATGGAACCGACCGCTACCTGTACGGAGGCCCGCAGACCAACAGCATCATCATTCCACCGGCAGACCTCTTACCCCAGGGCCTGCTGCAAACCCCCCAGCCCTCCACCCGCATGCCCTCTCTTACACGGCCAGGAATCGTCCTCCCCACCTCCTCCGGGGGCAACGACTCCAGCGGACCTCAACGCCTTGTCCCGCTTGACAGCCTAATCCTTCCCAGCCCGTCTCTCTTGCCCGGCGGGGTCCACAGCCTGCCCACCCCCACAAACAGCTCGTCTGGGATCCAAAAGGGCGTAGACAGCCTGGTCGGGTCCAGCGGAGGCGGCGGCAAGGGCACCCCTCAAAGCCAGCCCTACCGGGACTCGCCATCCACTGGAAATGAACACGCGAAGCCGCCGCTGGCGGGCGGGAGGCAGCCCAGCGGGGGCAGCGGCCCAGGGGCGCCGGGCCGACCGCCCATGCCAAGCGCACCTCAGGGAGCGGGCGGGCGGGGCTACGGGCAAGGCGCAGGACAAAGCCGTCCCCAAGATGCCCAAAGCCAGCACCACCAGCGCCACCAGCACCGGGAGCAGCACAGGAACCAACCGCCGTACAGTCAGCACCAACCGTCCTCGGGCTCTGGAGCTTCGACAGCCGCAGCGGGGCACGGCGGGGCCTATGGGCACGGCAAGGGTCCGGAGGCTGGCCATGGCGGCACAGCCGGTGCTCACGGCAGGCAGGCGCAGGGCGCTAGCAGCACCGACGGTGTCGGTGGTGGTGTCGGTGGTGGCAACACGTCCCATGCACGTAGCACGGCCCATGGCACCCACCAGCACGGTGCTGAGGCCCATGCCGGCGGCGTAGCGCACTATGGTGGCATGGGCCAGCCGCCGCCCCCGTACGGCAGGCAGGGGCCGGCGGCACCGGCAGGGCAGGCGGCAGCGGCGGGTGGCATGCAGCCGCCGGTGCCGCCTGGTTCTCCCGCTGTGGACCTGTACGCAGCTGGACACTACTATGCTGCGATGGCTGGCGGGGGTGGTGGGATGGTGGGAGACGGCAGCGGCAGCTCAGCGGCCCATGCGGGGGTGCATGTACGTGGCATGGAGGGTCAAGGGCGCGCGGGGGGCATGGGGACAGCTCCCGCCTGGCCGAACCACCAGCAGCACACCTCTCAACACCACGCACACCAGCAGCAGCAACACCAGCAGCAGCAACACCAGCATCACCAGGCACTCGGGCGGGGCCCCGGGGGTAATGCACCGCCGTATGGACATGGGCACAGCGCCCAGGCGGCGCGCGACAGCCCTCGCGCGCCGTACGGGATGGGGCCCATGCATGGGGGCGCCCCAGTGTACGGCATGGGTGGCCCGCAGGTGGGGATCCCGCGTTTTATCATGTCGTGCCGCAAGCAAGGATTTGGGGCTGTCTTTGTAGACGCTGTAACCTGCACGGAGCATGCCTACCTAGTGCTACCCGATGCAGCTTGATGTAAGTGTTATGTACGATTCTTGCCTGCAGGGCGTTCTCCCCAACACCGGCTCCCCTCACCTGGATGCCATGGCTCAGCTGCTGCACGGCCATGGCGCTGGGGGAGCCGTGCTCATGCCGCCCCATCCCAGCCAGCCCCCGCGCCCCATGGGGCACATGGGTCACATGGGCGCCGTGGGCATGGGCCAAGCCCGGCCAGAAGACCTATGGCTGCAATTTGGGCACCACCCCCTGGCTGCGCACGGACACCCCGGTGCCGTGCCGCCGCCCCCCATGCCGCACATGGGCGGCCCTGGGGTTGGGCCCTTCCCGCACCACCACCACCATCACCAGGGGGGCCCTGGCATGGGCATGGGCATGGGTGTGGGGCCGGCCTTTGGCGGTCATCCGCATGGGTTTGGGGCCGCGCCGAACATTGCTCATATGGGCCAGTTCGGCGGAGTACGGCCTGGTGGCAAGCTGGTTCCGGGGCAGATGGGCTTCGGAGGCGCGGGGCCGGCCAGGCAGCAGCCCTATGGTGGAGTCGCAGGCGCCAAGGGCGTGGGTGTCGGTGAGGGTGCTGGCGGCGGCCGGGACAGTCCGCGGCTGGCAAGGCAGCGGAAGGAGAAGGCGGGCAAGACGGACAAGGGCGGCTCAGGGCAGGAACGCCCTGAGAAGAGGTGCGGTGTAACGTTCATTCAGCACTCAAACAATGGCCGACAAGGCAGTAACTGCAGATTGGCCTTTGCGAAGGCGAATCGGGCTTCGGTGTATCACGAAAAGTCGCCCGGGGCTGCGCTATCAGTACTCTGCGTGACAACTCCCGTCAGCCCACTTGAGCCCAACACGTTGACCCCTGCCTCCTGCCTCTGTCCTGCCCCCCGCCCCGTGACTTGACATTGCCTCGACGCTTGGCCGGCCCTGGCATCACCCGCTGTGAACCCCTCCTCCCGCCCAACCCTGCAGCCGCGGCAACGTGCGCGCCCCCGCACTGGTTGCCCACTGCGCTGCCCCCCTGGCGGCCCTGGACGCACAGCTGCACCAGCTGGTGGGCCGCCTGACGCCCTCCCAGGAGGAGCTGGCGGCGTACGACACGGCGCTGCAGGAGGTCTCGGAGCTGGTGGCATGCCGCTGGCCGGACGCCAAGGTGCACCTGTTCGGTAAGAGCCAGGGGTTTGGGAGTGTTCATGCATGGTGCCGAGCTCACCGGCCGTGGCAGTGCCGTTGCTCGTTAGCGGGACCGTAGGCGTTCGCAGGCTGAATGCATAAGCAAAATGCAGAGGCTCCCTGAGCTGTGAGTCATAGACACGAAGGCATGCGGGTATCCACATTGCAAAGCAACGTTTCTGCACTTTCAAATGTCTGCGTGCGCTTGCAGGCTCTGCGGCCACGGGTCTGAGCCTGGCTGGCGTGAACGAGATGGACGTGACGGTGGAGGTCCCGGGCATGGCGTGGGACGACTACCCCGGGCGGCAGGTGGTGGTGGCGGAGCTGGGGGAGCTGGCGGGGGGCCCGCCCGCCTCGCAGCTGTTCCTCAACCTGCAGGCGCTCAGGGAGCGGCACCAGCAGCAGCAGGGTAGGAAGGAGGGGAAGGAGGAGGGAGCGGAGGAGGGAGGCAAGCCGGAGCAGGAGGGTGAGCAGGGCAAGGAAGAGGCGGAGGAGGTGAAAGGGGTTGCACCGGGCGGTGCGCAAGGGAGCGAGCATGCGGTTGGGGGCGCCGCAATCCTGGGTGCGGAGACGGAGGCGGAGGGGACCAAGGAGGTGCAGCAAGGGCCGGGCAAGGAGGACAGCACCGTGGAGGGCCAGGCGGCGACAGCGGCGGCAAGCGAGGGCGGTGTGGAGGCAGCCCCGGAAGCGACTGCCGCCGCTGCTGCCGGTGATGCTGCTGGTGCTGGCGCCGGCGCTGCTGGCACCGCCCCCCGGCGGCTGATGGAGGCGGTGCTGGCGCTGCCCAAGGCGCGCACGCCCGTGGTCAAGCTGACCGTGCCTGACACCAAGGTGTGTTGGCGTGGTACTCCTAGCGCATGGGCAGCGTTTGGATGCCTTATGGGAGTATGCGTGTCTTCATCCCGTTCAGTGTCCAGTCCAACGGTAACGTGACCTCCACACAGGCACCCGATGTTATTGCGATTCTTGCGTCCATATGCCCCAGCCCGCGCAACACCGTCGCTGCAACGGTGCATTCCGCGAGGCCGCACGCTCCGAATGTATGCCATGACACTCCAGGATGTCGTCCTGCTTCCAAACTCCACCCCTCCCTGCTGCTCCCGTTACCCTCCCCAGACGCGTGTGGACATCACGGTGCACAACCTGCTGTCGCTGCACACCACGCGCCTGCTGGCCTCCTACTGCGAGCTGGACCCGAGGCTGCGGCAGCTGGTGCTGCTGGTCAAGCACTGGGCCAGGGCGCGCGGCGTCAACGACGTGTACAGGTACACAACGAAGGGGCGGCGCACAGACGCCAACTTGCCAGCATGCGGCTCCCTTGTCCTTCCAAACCGCAACCCCTCCATGTCCTGTAGCACTGCCTCCTGATCCGCGAAGAGGCAGGGGGCGGTGCGCACACGCTGACTGGAAAGCATGCGCCTCCCTTCCCCTTCTGATCCTCGATCATTGCAACGGCCCGATCTTGTATCCAGGCCTCCTGATTTCGCTCCAAGGCCTCCACATGTTGCTGAGTGGGCTGCCTGCGGTTCTTCGGTCTGCCTCCGCAGGGGCTCCCTGTCCTCCTACGCCTACGTGCTGCTGTGCGTGTGGCTGCTGCAGCAGCGCCAGCCGCCCGTGCTGCCTGTGCTGCAGGCCCGCCAGCCGCACACGTACGACGTGACGGTTGGGCCGTGGCGCTGTTCGTACAACGACCAGCTGGACGACGTGCGCGGCTTCGGGGAGGCCAACAAGGAGACGCTGGCGGAGCTGGTGAGCCACACGGGGCAACGCATGACTGCAAGCCAACGCTGGACGTGGTGGTACATTTGCACACATAGGGTAGTACCTTTCAACCCGCCCAAAACAAAGCGGCGCCGCTGTCGGACGGCACCTTGAACCATGTAGTACCTTTGCGCCGGCGCTCGGGACTTGGCTCCTGGGGGGCCTGAAGCGCACTGCTCTCATCCCACCCTCGTCGGTCCTCGCTGTCTTGTTCGCGCATTACATACCGCACACTTACATGCGTGCATTAGCACGCCCACACGGAACCACCGTGTACGGGAAGCTGACCCCATATCAAGCCCCTCTGTTCGTCAACCCCATTATTTCGCCCCCATTACGGTACCTTCCTCACTCCGCAGCTGGTGGCGTTCTTCGACCACTGGGCGTGGCGGCACGACTACAACAACGCCGTGGTGTGCGTGCGCACGGGGGGTACAGTCACCAAGGCCGCCAAGGACTGGACCAAGCGCCAGGTGGGAGGATGGGTCAGGCAAGGGCCGACACCAAGGGGTTGACCGGTTTGCCGTTCAACATCGTCGAACTATATGCGTCAGCGCACGTGCCGGGTATTACTGATCTAAGCCCCGTGGACGCGGGTTGCCACCTTGGTTTGTGTCCCACGCACGCACAGCACCGTAGTAAGTATGGCTGAGTTATGGCGGTTCTGGTGCACGGGCGCACGGGTGTGTCCTTGCACCCAGGCACGTGTCCGTTTTTATGAACACTCAGCGGCCTGCCACTGTTGACAGCTTGCGCACGTGCATCTGCCCGCCTCCCCCGGCTCCGCAGGGCAACGAGCGGCATCTGATGTGCATCGAGGACCCCTTCGAGCTGTCGCACGACCTGGGCCGCACCATCGACAAGGCGGCGGTGCAGGTGGGTGGGGCCCGCAGCCGTCACACAGCACCACTGGCTGCGTCACACAGCTGCACCGCTTCCTGCACCGCCTCCACAAACTTGCAACTGCCTGCATGGCACGATATGCCCGCCCAACCAAGTCCCATAAGTTGCTGCAATCAAGGTGTCCTTGCATCTCTTCCTGCCGTTCCATATTGCCGTCTGACCCATGGGTCCCTCCTGTACGCCCTGCTGGCCCATGGGTCAGGTCCTGCGGCGTGAGCTGGAGCGCGCGGCTCGCGTGCTGGCGTCCAACCCCGACCCGCTGCCCGAGCTGCTGGCGGCCCTCACCCCGGAGGAGGAGTCCGTGGTGGCGGCCGCGCTGCAGTCGCGCAAGAAGAACAGCAACAAGGCCGCAGCCACTGCGGCCGCCGCCGGCGATAACAACACCGAGGGTGCGGGTGCGGGTGAGGGTCAAGGAGAGGGTGAGGCCGGAGATGCCGCGGCAGAGGGGAGCGGTGCGGAGAAGGAGGATGGCAAGGAGGCGGGGGAGGAGGCGGACGGGGGCAGTGACGAGGATGGAGAGGAGGACGAGGACGAGGCGGAGAGCGGGGAGTGCAGCCCGAACGCGGGTGGGCAGGGAGGTGACTCGGGTGAGGCGGTGGCCACGGATGGGGCCCAGGAGCAGCCAGGCCCCTAGAAGGGCGGGAAGCAGATGGAGGTTGGAAGGCGCGGGGACGCGTGACCGTACGACATTCAGGCCGTTGGCCACTCCTTACGGCTTTTCATGTTCGAGAGGCTGGAGATGATCTACAGTGGCGGGAGCTTCATGTTTGCTTGTGGGTGGCTTTCATAAAAGGCTTTGCCGCCTGGACGTGTTGCACAGAGAGTAGCTGCCGTAATGGTGACCAAAGCAGGACGTACAGTATCACCAGGCATACGACACCACTCGCCGTGAGCTTATCTACGTCACTATGTGCACATGAAGGTACATACGATTTCGGCCCTTGTTGTTGGCCGTTGTTTGAAGGAGCATGTGGATGCCGTACATATGGTGGCGCACATACTACGTCTGTGCAGCACAATGGCTACCCATGAAGAAGATTACACAAGCTGGGGGGCTCGATTTACTTATTGTGCATGGCAGTGCCCTGCAGTGGCGATCTGGCAAACCCTTCGCTTGTTGCATGCTGGCGCATGGAGCATCGCTTTCGGACGGGTCAGCAGAACAACTCGACATTCCCCACAGTGCACCAGGTTGATGTTAAACAGGGGACCCATGAGAGTATCACCCGCCTGATGTTAAACAACACGTGACATGTAACCTGATTGGCACCGGCCAGTACCGGCACTCACACTCTGGCGTTAAGCCCGGAATCCTGGCAGCGTGCCTACTCGCCGTATCGACAATCTGAGGGGCTCGGAAGGTGTCTGTCTGGCGGAGCAGGGGACAGTTTCCCGCCTGCGCCCGGTCGCCTGCCACGCTGCCAGTGGCTTCCCGAGAAAGCCACATGCCCGCTGCACACCCCATATTTGCTGAGGTGTGGCGGAAAGCTGCCAGCCGGCCACCCACGGTACGGCCCTGGGCTGCACTGTACGTTCTAAAATGAACGTATTTTAATAAATACGTAAAATACGGGGGTCTGTTCGCAAAATACGCTCAAATACGCTAAAAATACGCTCGTGCCAGTCCACCCCCCTGGAGCAAGGGAGGTCCCCTCCCGTGTGCTGCCAGACATCAGGGGAGCTCCCTGCAAGGCACCGCGGCAACTAAGCCACAAGATATTGAGGCATGAGAAGTGTCTGGTGTGGTTTTGCTGGCGCCTGATCGCCCTGGGACCTCCCTGGGACAGTCCTGGTGCGTGTGACACTGCCACGTGCCGTGCCTGGCCTGGACCGCATACCGTATTTCTCTCATGTACGGCAGAAAATGAACGTATTCCGTACATGTACGTACTTCGTATTTGTACGCGTACAACGTACTGTGCAGCCCAGGTACGGCCCTCCACCTCTACAGTACCCAAATTGTGCTGCGCACAGGTCGGCCCAAGCGCCTAGACCAGTGGAGCCGGTACATACAAAAAAGGACAGCATGACATGTGCGCACAGGACGCAGGACGGGCAGTCGCATCCCGTTCGCACTCCTTCACCTGCACACCAACACGTCTCATCCCTCCACGACTGCTGAGCGATGCCCTACAGATTGCACTAACCACCATCGCGGGAAAACCGCACCACAACAGCGGCCCAAGAACCTTAATCGTGCGCGCCCAAGCTAAGCAAGCTCGTGGGTCATATGCATGCATGGATGGATGCACATCCTCGTTCATTGCCGTCAAAGGTCAGGGTCCCATCGTCCTGTTCCTTTCCGCCTGGGCACAAGCGGACCCGCCTCTGCTATCCGCCTCACCAGTCAGCAGTCACCGCACACCACCCGGTGCATCTCACTTCTTCCCTCTGCCGCCCGCCTTGCCCTTGCCCCCGCCCTTGGCCCCCGCCCCGCCCTTGTCTTTGGATGCGTCCACCGGCGCAGCGCCTCCCACGCCCGCCAGCTGGTTTGGCGCCATCTTGTCCGCATCGCCCGCCAGCTTCGACGCCTGCCGTACACCGCATCATGCCGTTCATACAGGTGAAAGTCTGACCGCACACAAGGGTGGCCAGCACGGTGAGTATGTATCCAGCGCCGTGGGAAGGCGCGAAGATTGGCAGCAGAAACAGCAGCGCGGGATGCCATAGCATAAACGCTGCAAGCGCGGGATGCCTTGGCATCCACAGTAAGGCAAACGGAAGATGCTGCACAGTGCATTCCTTCCTCCCGCACCTTCGTGTTCCTGGTGTAGGCCCGCAGCACCCACTCGTTCTCCGCGTGCGCCTGGTCCATGGTGCCCAGCTTGATCTGGTACAGCTTCAGCTCGAAGCGGGGGCCGCACTGTACGGCGACAAGATATGTACGGCACAGCACGGCACGCAGCGATGCAGCAGGCGCGTCAAGCTGGCAACGAGCACAAAGGTTGGGGTAGGGCGAGCTGTCGCCATGAGCTGCCAGGGCAGCACCGCAGTACTGCGACGGAACTACGGTTGTAAGTTATTGGCATGCAGCCAGTCCGCTGATAGTGCTCGCCTCCCGGTTCTGCTGCCGCAGTCCCACCGGGCCGCACTGCATGGCGACATGAAATGCGCGGTGCAGCATGGCTTTGCAAAGCAGGCGTACCAGACGGAAAAACGAGGATACGTGTTGGCGCTGTTGCCATTAGCTGGCAGGGCAAAGCCTACAACGGCAGGGTGAAGCCTACCGTGAAATCCTACTTGTGACGCGGTTGTTACACCGCTTTTCCACATGTTTGCCCACGGCCCCACCTCGGTGGTTTCTATGCTGCTGACGCCCTTGGGCTGCGAGTAGGTGTGGTGGCGGAACGAGATGTAGTCGTTGCGGTTTGCGAAGGTCACGATGCGCTTCGAGTCGTCCTGGGGGAAGCAGGCACGCAGCAAGGGGTGCGGGGGAGTGTTGCGGGCGGAGAGCTCGATCCGTCCATGAGGTGACTCGGCCCTGCACGTAGGTGCCCTTAGGCACTGACCTTGTGCACCGACCTCGCAACAGCTGTGTCATATCCTCGTGATACTACCCCTGCCGTACAAGGCATCCCGCCGCGTTGCAAGCGCGCGGTGTGTCTGCGAAAACTGATCTCACCTTGGGCACGGGGAAAAGGTGTTTGAGGATGTTGGCGGTGCGCTGTCCCAGCTTGGAGGACAGGTTGTCCAGGATGAGGTGCGGGTAGGCCTCGCTGATGGTGCCCACCTGGGGCGGGCAGCGGGGTTCAGGGGACATGCAATTTCAGCGGGTACGCGATGCGTAAACCAACACGGCAGCATCAACGAGTTAAGCACTAACAAGTTAGCACGGCTCCTTTGGTAGGGCTGGCGAGCGCCCTGATACACCCGGACGCCAAAGCCTAAGCTGACTCGCGCCGACACAGTAAGCGCCATGCCGCCATTTCAGCCCCAGTCCGGAGGCCAAAAAGAGCCTTCAAACTGTTTGTGCCTGCCCGTTGGCAGTACCGGTAGCCCTTCCCTCCACTCCAGTATTCTGTCTCCGCCGTCCCCTCTCCTGCTCTTATGCTGCCCCACCTCCTTCTTCTGGCCGATGTCGTGCCTCAGCACTGTATTGAACACCCCGAAGTAGGCGGTGGGGCCGTACGGCAGGTGGCAAACCACCATGCCGTCTGTGAAGGGGGGGGGGGAGCGCAAAAGGCAAGTGGTGATGTGGGTCCTTGACCGCGGAAGGAATTGCCCAGAATAGAAGGCAGTCAGCACAAAGCGACAATGCACGGCAGCGAAGGCGTCTGTACAGCCAGTAATCATTCATGGCACTTACTTCATGGCAATTACTGGTACGCTACCCACCCGGCTCGCCCCTGTGCTCGTGCAGCACCACGATGTCTGTGAAGCCGTGGTTGCGGCACGACTCCACCAGCTCCGACAGGACGAGCCCACCGCGGTTGATGCGCTGGCTGTTGGGCACCACCAGCTTCATCTCCTGCGGAACGGAAGGGTGGGGGGAGGCGGCAGGGCCGGTGCAGGTGGCCATGGGGCGGCGCGGAGGAAAGTGTCAGTAAATGTCCTGCCGCTGTGCAGTTGGTGACGCACAGCGGCACAGCATGCCGCACCGTGAAAATCACCAGGCTCAGAGTCCGGGGTGGGTTTTAGCAGCACTTGGCGCTCACCTTTGCAAACTGCGTGAGGCGGCTGCTGGGGTCCCTGCTGGTGGTGATGAGCACCTTGGGGTCCGCCTCCCCCGCGTGGGCGTACTCGTCGTCAACGTGGGACCTGCAGGGGGCGGAGCGGAGCACGTGGGTCTCACGGTCACGTGCCGCTGGGCTCCCGCACCAGTCTTGGCGGCTTGAGCCCGCAGCGGTGAGGTGCGCTAGGGTAGGCTGCAATGCGACTTTGCCCACGGGTTCCGCCCACGCTGTTGCATGCACGTTGCACCTGTACTCTGCCCGGGAACACCGGCACCGACTGCAGGCGTGCAGCGGCTGGCAACAAACAGCAACATCCGGTCCTCTTCAATAAGGGCTGCTAGCCTCCACATTCATATCCTTCAACAGCTTTCCTCCGGAACCACCAAGAAAGCCCACGCTTTTGGCCCATGGCGCCTAGCCCACTAGTGGCATTCGTACCTGCAAGGGACCCCGCCCTTGGCCCCACAAGATTCGCACGCCAGTGCCCCCAAACACTACACGCCAAACACGTGCACAGCACGCACCCCTGCTGTTGAAGGCCGAGTGTCCGTCCTCCAGCTCCGCCTCTCCCAAATCACAAGTACACCCATGCCCCGTAACCCCCACGCCACTGATTCATACACGCAGTGCTGTTGTGCTCCAACCTTACCTACCCGATCGCATCGTGCACGCTCCATGCGACCCCAGAGCCTTAACCCACACCTCGCCAACCTGCATGCACCACCGCACCCGCTGCTGCGCACCTGGGCACGGCCGTGTTGTCGTCCTCCAGCTCCACCTCCCGCCGCAGCGACGCCTCATCCCTCCGTAGCTCGGTGGGGATGGGCTTCCCCTCTGCGGTAGTGCCAAGGTGGTGTGTTTGCAAGCGTGGGCAGGTGCGCGCGTAAGCAGTGCGTTGCGTGGAGGAGTACACTGGCGGGGAGAAGACCTAGGGACAGCGTGGGTCCCGTCTGGGTAAGCGCGGGTCTGGAAGCGGATTCATATGCTGGTTGAGGTAAAGCCCCGTTTGTCCAGGTGAGCAGGAACTTTGCTGGCAGGCCCGTCAGCCTCCGTGTGCCGTCTGGGTGCACAGGGGTGCTGAAGTACCAGGCCTGACGCACTGGTTGGGCCCACAAAGCGCCCCCTGCCTTCCGTGCATAATATAGTGTATGATTACTGCACAATGCTAGTATACAGTCCCTGTCTCTGGGCGTGGCCCCAAGGGCCGAGAATCCCGGCGGCTGCTAGTCGCGAAAACCCTCCTTACCTTCCAGTGCTTTACGGATTAGCCGTTTCCTCTCATACGCTGCCCTTTCTTTACCCTCTAGACTCTTTCGGTACAGGTACTCCTTTCGTAAGCGCACATTGCGCCGCAGCATCTCTCTTCAGTTGGCGCCTTGGTACAAGCCGAAGTATACAATATGCCAGTCCCGAATGATAATTGTACACGAATCGCGTTGCAGAAGTTTGCAACTTGGAGGGCAGTTCGCTGAGCTACTTTCGTGTCACTTGCCCTGGGCGTAATAGAAAGAGCTGCAAGAACGTCACAACGTTTGTTTGGGTGCTGCTTCACAAAGCTCGTAAAGCGGTCATTACACAGGACTGCGGTCTGCGGAGCCCCGACAACGATGGCCCTTCAACAGTCAACTGCCCCGGGCTAGCTGCCCGCACCCGCCGAACGGCCGAAGCACCCACAGCCTGCGCACCGGCGCCTACAATCATGAGTTCCTTGTGCGACACCTTTTACACAGTCTCTCAGGCCTCGGCACCCTCAGCGGCAGGCTCCGCCCCCTCCCCGCTAGGCCCACTGCTTCCTGCTGCATCCGCTGCTGCCAGCGCGTGCGTCGCTGACGGCGACTCTACCGCCACCGCCACCCCCGCCGGTCCCAGCCCCGAGCCCCCCGGGCCGCTTGCAGTATCGGCGTCCTCCGCCGCCGCTGCCACCGTCGCCGCCGCAGCGACGGATGCCGCCGCCATGGTGGCAGCAGCAGCGGCGGCGGCGGCCGTCCCAGCTGCGACTGAGGCCGCCTGAGTCGTCGGGCTGTACGGCACATCCATGGCGGCCAGGGCCGGAGGCACGACCGGCTCCGCCGACTGCCCCACAACCGCCGCTGCAGCGGCCGCGGCAGCGCTGCCGCCAGGGGACGACGCCGCTCCCGCCGACGGGGCAGCTCCGCTGACGGTCCGCGATGGCGGCGGCGGCGGCCGCCAGGCCGGGTTGGCAGGCGGCAGCACGCTGAGGGCGCTGCCGGTGCCGCCTGCTCCGCCGCCCCCGCCGCTTCCGCTGCCGCCCTGCAGCTGCTGCTTCTCCTGCACACCACCGGCGCCGGCTGCCGCGGCTGACGGCGCCTCCGCCGTCCCGTCACCGCCAAAGAAGCTTCCAGACCGCGCAGGCGATGCGCCAGTGCCCGCCCCGGAACCAGGTACCGCGCTGGCGGGCGCACCCCAGCCGTAGCTTCCATACACCTTGGGGGCGGCAGCGTTGCTGCTGCCGCTGCCGAAGGGTGCCGAGGCGCCCCTGGCCGCCGGGCTGCTGCTGCTGCCACCATCTGCCGCCCCCGCCCCAGCCCCCCCGCCCCCGCCCCCGCCCCCGCCGCCCCCGCCGCCCCCGCCGCCGCCTTGTCCCACGGCTTGAGGGGCGGCGCCATGCGGGCCTCTGACAGCGGCCGCGTGGGGTCCGGAGGGCTGTCGTCGATCTTCTGCAAGGAGCATCACATGCGGTACAACCGCCAGCCGTACACTGGTCAGCATCACGAATCATGGCAGTGAAGGCGGACATGGCTTCACCTCCGGCAAGACCAAGTTCAGTCCTACACCGGTATGGGTTTTGCTAGCACCCCGCAGCCCCCCACACCCACCCGCACGTTGGGCGGCGTGATGCCCTGCGACACCATCTCCATGACCTCGTAGAAGGAGGGAGGGTACTGCGGCTGCTCGCCGGGCGGGGGGCCGGACGGCGGCGTGCGCTGCGGCTGGGCCCCGGGCGCCGAGCCAGGCACGGAGGCCGCAGCGGCGCTGGCAGCAGGCGCGTCTGGTGGGTTGCGGGAGGGACCTGCGGGGGCAGGGCAAGCGGAGTGGCTGCATGTCACTGGCAGGAGGTCACCAGTCGGGAGGTGAAGTAATACAGATGAAAGCAAGGGGAGACCCGGTTTTTGGCTCTGCAGGTGCCACATGCAGCGCATGCTAGGGTGTTCTTGGATGCCAAGCGCTGAGGGCCGTGGGCTCGAGCGAGCACCGCAAGCCTTGGCGTTGCTGCTGTTGCTGGAGCCCACGTGAGCGTGAGCAGTGTCCTTTCATGGCAGTGCTGTTGGCATCTCACGGGGCACCAAGGTGTAATCCAAATAGCACTTGTTGTAGTTACTGTCTAAATTTGCTTGGGAGAAGGCGGCCCGAGAGGTCATGTGCGGGTGCGTTACATACGCTGCCGGAGGGCAGCAATTCCACCAGGCCGCATGCAATACCGTTCCCATGTTCGGGAGCATGTGCTTGAATGGGGCCGGCACAAGGCTATCCGATGGCCCTGTCGCGGTCCCGTCAATGGCCTACGTGTATAGTGTCTCCGCGGGCGCAATATGCCACCCGTGCATGGCTTTCTATTAGGCCCCAAGCCTTGCCAATCACCATTTTCCATCGGCGTGCCTTCTCCCACGAGATCGCATGACCAAACAATAGCAAGCTACTACGCACGCCCTCACCCACAGCATGGGACACGGCAGCGGTCACGCCAGTGATTAATACGCCCTCAAGCATTTTGCGGCTTGCGAAGGTTACAGTCAGTCAGTCAAGTCTTGGGTCACACTTGACCGCCTATCTTCTCTCTGTGCCCTCAGCACACCCCACCACACCCCACCACACCCCACCACACCCCCGCCGCGTCACCTACCCGCGGGGGGGTACTCAGACGCCAGCCGGTCGCTGCTGCCGTACTGCTGCCGCATACTCCGCACAGATCCCGACGGCGACGGCGGCGTCTGCACCTTGTACGGCAGGTTGCCGTCCTGCTGCTGCCCGCCGTACGGCCCCCTCCATGACGAGCCGCCCACCGGCTCCGGCGGATAGGCGTTGGTGTAGCTGCCTGCAGCAGCCCGCAGCTGCGCGTACGTGTCCTCGCCGTACGACGGTCCGTTAGCATTGCCGCTACCGTACATGGAGGAGCTGCCGTACGGGCCGTTGGCGGGGCCGCTGCCGTACTCCTGCGGCCCGGCCATGCCGCTGCCGCTGCCCGAGGGGTACCCACGCGGGTTAGCGGAGGCGTAGCGGCTGTCGGACTGCTGCTGCGGTCCCAGCCTGCAGGGGCGAACCGGGGGAGCAAACGGGTGTGTGTGTCAAGATTGATGGACAGGTTAGTCTCTGCGTGTCCTGCCATCAAGCCTGGTATTGCAAGCGACTGTTGAGTCCACACGGCAGCATGTGGCTCGTGCTATGTGCATCGGTTGCTTATGGCCACACGGTCCTGCTCCCCCTTTGCATCCCCGGAGGCACCGCCCACCTGCCGCTGTCCATCATTTCACATCTAATGTCGATCCTTCTACACACCTGCCGCTGCCAGCGTTGGACCCGGGACCCGCGTAGCCGCGGGGGACCCCCGCCCCGCCGCCGCCCGGACGTGCCTGCTGCTGCTGCTGCTGCTGCTGCTGCTGCTGCTGCTGCTGCTGCTGCTGCTGCCCCCGCATGAGGAGCACGGCCTCAGCCAGCGCCTGCAGGGTGGGCATGGCGTGAACGGCGTGCTGGATCGGTGGGTTGTACAAAATGCTGATGTGGAAGGCGCCAAAGCCAGCCCTAATACGGTCAAGAATGCAGCCCCTGCACACAGCATCCAGGCATTCCGAAATGAGCTGCTCTTTATGAACCCCGCTGGCTTTGTGTTTAGCAGGGGTAAAGTGATGACCCCCGCACACGGTGCCGATGTTCATTTAGGAAGGAGTACACGCACTGCACCGACCCCACGCACATGCCGCTACAACCCGACGACACTACTGTATGACGACACACCTGCAAGCGAACTGTGCACAGCCCGACGCACGACATCCCTCCCCCCACTTTCTCTTCTTGTGCAGGCACCAGTGCTACCATGCTTCCATGACGCCTTACACGGATTGCGCGCGTCTCACGCCTCCCTTCCCCCACCTGCGTGCTGCTCTTGAGCTCCTCCTGCACCGCCTTGAGGGACTCCACGGCGGACAGCAGCTCCTGGCAGGCCAGGCCGGGGGGGGCAGGGGGGCCAGGGGGGCCAGGGCATGGCTTGCACGTCAGCAGAGAGGCGAGTAGGGCGGCGGCGGCATAACC
This sequence comes from Chlamydomonas sp. KOR1, assembly GCA_036984285.1. Classification (NCBI taxonomy): domain Eukaryota; kingdom Viridiplantae; phylum Chlorophyta; class Chlorophyceae; order Chlamydomonadales; family Chlamydomonadaceae; genus Chlamydomonas; species Chlamydomonas sp. KOR1. Next base: position 33,727 of record BQMZ01000268.1, on the reverse strand, counting down.
CTGCGAAGCTGCCGTTCTGGCCATACCCGCTTAGCCCCCCTGCCGAACGTCACGACGCGCAGGTGGCACAGCCCCGCACGCCGCATCATGCACCTACACAACCTGGCGTAGCACGTGCACACCATAAAGGCTTTCGGCTAGACTGGCCAGTATACATAACCGGTGACTGCCAGCGACGGCGCCCATTGCCTCCCAACACTTGCGTTCATGCACGCTGCACGGTATCCAACACCAGTAATCGTCTTCCCACGCCCCCTCCCCTTCCCAGCTCCCCGTCCCTTTCCCCCCTCCCCAGTCCCACCTTGTTCCGCTGCTCCTCCGCCTCCCGCCTGCTGGCCTGCCACGCGTCCACCCACGCCCAGCAGCGCGGCAGCACCAGCGACTGCACCACCCAGCCAGCCACCGCCGCCACGCCCACGCCCAGGACTACCTGCAAGGGGCAGCGGTTCGAAGGACAAGATAAGTGAGGGTTCTGGCGTGGCCCCGGCCCACGGGGGGATGACCCGTGGGGGATGCAGAGGGGTCCTGCCGCAGTCGGACGTGCGAGCATGTGTTGCTGCGGTCGGCTTGCCCTGGGGCGCCATGCGCCAGGGGCTCGCTGCCAGACATGTGGCATGACACGGGGAGGGCGAGCAGAGAGGGAGCGAATTAAGGGGGTATGGCATGCAGCGGGTTGCAGTTGTTGACATGTGGGAGTCCCTGTGCAGCTTGCAGTGAACCGTTGCGGCCTCCCACCTGGCTCCATCGGAAGTACCCAGGCGGGGCCTGCTGCTGCGCCTGCACCTGCGGCTGACCTGCAACCACCAGCTGCCCGCCACTGGGGGCTAAAGCTTGCTGTTGTGGCTGTTGCGGCTGGTAGGGGCCGGCCTCGTGCTGCGGCGGGTAGGTGGTCGCCTGAGGTGCGGCAGCGGCAGGGAGCTGCGCTGCGGGAGCAGCGGCAGCAGGCGCTGGCGCCTCAGGGACCCGACGGAAGGCCTCGTCAATTTCGGCAGCGGTCAGGCCTTTGCGCTCTAGGAAGGACCGCTTGCTGGCCACGTTGGTCGATGCCCGGACCTGTCGCGGCCACAGGGAGAAAACGGTTTGAGTTTGGGGCGAATGGCGTCGTTACATTTCTTAATGATCAAATGTTTTGTCTGGCGTCTTCACCGGCGAGGAGTTTGGGCAGCCCCGTCGCGGCGTCAGCAATAACGTGTGTCAGAACGCCCAAGCTCGCGCCATGCTTTGCCCAATGTGACAATTCTCATCACCATGCTTCGCAGGGCAGGGCGACTGGCGAAAGCAACGATACAGCTAATAAGAGCGTAAGTTGTGTACAACCCTGCTCACTCCGCAACACCCTTGAGGAACCACACACCCCAATTCCCCGGCTTACCGAAGGATGTGAAAGAAAGCCGACTGCATTTTGCACATGGTCCTCACGCAGCGGGGCTGGTGGCGCTGCAGATGCGGGAGTTAGCGGGAATCCTGTCGACGGTGCCGCTATCGTAGGCGCGGCAGGTGGCGGCGCAGCACCTGATGAGAATGCTGCTGGAGACGCAGCAGGCGGGGCCGCTGGCGTCTCTAATGCAGGAGCAGCATCTGCGGAGACAAATGCTGGTGGCGTCGCAGTTACGGAGTCCATTGCCCACGCACTTTTGAGCTGTATTTATGTCTTCGTGTAAATGCCAAAGCTCCGGCCTATCATCGCGTGATCAGTTGGTTGATGTCCAGGTTGGACAACCGCCAACCCACAGACACGCCCTGCCCGCGTAGCACTCGGACCTCACAGCTGCACCTCACCAACGCACGGATTCCAGACAAAACACCAGTTAGCCAAACCAAGGTCCAAGAGCGAGGGGCGCGCTCTCTGACCCTCATGGCCAGTAGCAAGCAGGCAGGTCCAGCGGCAGAACGCCAAGACCACATCAGCCCATCACGCCCTCGGCAACAGCACCAGCCGCCAATCCTCCGTGACTCCTCTTCTCGGCTTCCGGCTCACGCCAGGGTGCCTTCCATGCATAAACCGTACATTTGCCCCTGAACCGGCGAAGCGAGCAAGCTCACCAACCTGGATCAACCCAGTCTGCCTCAGGCGAGCCCAACATGACAGGCTAGCAGGCCACATGGCCCCGGGTTGCCCCCCAGCACGGCCACGGCTGGCTGCAGCTGTGTAAGGCTATGCCCCTGCCCCAACTAATGCCACGTGTGGAGGTTAGGTTGCATCCACTGAGTGGCGGTGACCCGTTGGGTGAGCAGCACGTGACTGAGCCACCGTACGTGCAGCCGCCCCAGCCTGCCCCAGGGTCATTACCGGTGGTCCAACGCTGTGCGCGAGACCGGTTGCGGCGCCCAAGGAGCCACGCAGCTCAAACGCTTGGCGAGAACCTATTGGGTACAGCACCGGCGGTCAGTTACGGATGTATAAGGTGGTTGCCGTGCAAGTGTGGTACGGTGTGCGGAAAGCGTTGGAGCCTCGACGCGCCACTGTGGCAACAGCCGAGGGGCCATGTAGCGAACGCCCACAACACCGCACCGCCGCACCGCACGCAAAGTGGGTAAGCGCACCTCGCGCCCTCTCCCTAGCATGCATGGGGTTGTCCCGATGCCTCGGCAGCCACGCGGCCGGCGGACCACCCACCTTGCCACCCGACACCCCCCAGTCATGCGCTCGCAGTGGCAGCCCAAGCGCTTCAGCTCCTCTCCAACGTGCTGCGTCCGCCTCGCAATCACCCAGGCACCCGGGGGCTTGGCCCGTGTTGCGCCGCCGTATGAGTGGGGCATGGGAACGGCAGCATGGGTGGGTCGTGGGTGCGGCAGGCCGCAAGGCGGTGGTGGTGGCAGGGCACCGCAGCCCCAAGTGGAGCCCTCGCTGTGACCCACTCCCCCCATGCCGCCGGGCGCGCACTCCGCTCCCCCCACCCCAAGGAGCCGCAGCCTGCGTCTACCACCGCCGCCACCTCCAGCGCAGCTGCCGCCGCCAGCACCTGGAACCTTCCCATGACACCCAAGGCAACGTGTGGCAGGTGCCGGCGGGTCGCCGCCAGCTCCCCAGCCACCCAGGATCCCGACTGACGACCCGAAGCCGACGGCCAACCGCCGAGATCGCACCACTCAAGCGAGTCCATGACCGGGCTGCCGCTTCCATGTACGTGCCACGTAGCTGCTTGGTGACACTGCTGCTATTACTGCGTCTGCTGCTCCTTCTGCGGCTCCTGCTGCTGCTCGTGTTGCTGGCAAGCAACGCCATGAGCTTGCGGCCCCTTGCAGTCTCGGTTCCACCATGGTGCCGCGGGCGCCGGAGAGTGGCTCTCGCCTTCCATGGCGGTGTGTGTCAGCGCAGAGCACCCCAGGTCGTCAGGCGGCAACGGTCATGCGGTTCCTGGGCGAGCAGCGCCGTAAGCGCGTGCATAAACCATCTCATGGCGTCAGGGGGAGGGGGCGTGGATAATGCCCAACCCGGTGCTGGTGTGCTGGCAAGGAGGAACAAATGCGGGTGGCGGTGCCGCCGGGGAGGAAGGTGGGCATGTGGGTGCCCCTACGCGGCCGTAGGCTGGCCCGGGGCCGTGTGCTTCGCAAGGAACTCGGGGTGGTGGAAGTCGCGCGTGAGGTCCAGGTACTGCTGGGTGATCCAGCGGGCGGGTCCGGGGCCAGCAGCTGCTGCTGGTGGTGTTGGTGGTGGCTGTGTGGCATCCGGTGGGGGCTGGCGAAGGGGTCCGTTGATGACAATGGTCGACTCGAGGGGCAAGGCTGTGCCGTCACCTGCCGCGGACGCATCACCCTCTGCAGTGCCATGATGGTGATGATGACTTGTCGGCATCATGGCATGGCGCCTCGGTTGCGGTGCCAAAGACGGGTGCGGCAAGATGCGCGTTGCAGACCAACCCCAAACGGGATATGGCAATGACAGAGGCACAAATCAATATGCCGGCCTCGGATTAGTAAGCATCGGGCTTCACCGTGAATGCGCAGGTGGTGGCATAGCGATGAGCGGGGTGCTGCGAGGACCTGCTCCCACCAGCTGGATGGCGTGCTGCCGCACCTCGCATGAGGTGCATGAGCTGCCGCCGCTCCTGCGTGTCGTCCGCAGTCGTGAACACGCGCAGCAGCTCCACCTGCAAGGCACGGGGGCACATCGGCAGGGGTCACGGAAAGGTTACATGGGACAGGGACTTCGCATCATGGGTTTGCACAGGTACCGGGGACCCGGTAGGATCAAAGGAATGGCCAGATCGTAGGCTACACGATTCTGTGGCCACCCATGCACGCAGCCCTTCGGTCTGAGCTACTACCAGTGCGTGCATCACTTCCCTGGACCTACTTCCAGTTGTCGACAAACAACAAGATCGGGTACAGACCAGCTAAAGCAGCCCTGCGCGGCAGGCGGGGAAGCCGCCTACCACCGTCCACCAGCCCCCTGGCCCCCACCCTCTCCGCCCCGACCCACCAGCGTCCACTCCTCCCCGGGCCCCCACCCTCCCCGCTCCCACCCTCCCCAGCCCACCACCCTATCCCCCCACCCTCCCCCTGGGGGTGGCAACGCGGCGCTCGCGTCATCCACGGTCGACGCGAGGAACATCGCGGCGCATGCGACATGTCGCGTTCACCGGCTACATTCGCCCAAGATCGTCACTCGCTATGTCAACCACAATAAACAACCCTGCGGACCTTCTGCATCACCTGCCGGCCGCCCACGCGCTGTACCCCACCACCGAGACCTGCGCCATCGACCAACGCCTGCCACACCCGCTGTTACATCGCCAGCACTGGCGGGGCACTGGCCTTCTGCAACCGGGCGTCTCCCCTGGTTCCGTGCGCACAACCCTGCCTTGCTGCATGCCTCACACCTGTTCCTGTCCCGTCTCCACCGCAGCTTGCAGTGTCCCACTGTTGTACCCACATACCCCTCACACTGCCCTTCCCCCGCCACATGCCTGTGCCGCACTGCCCCCCGGACGGTCAGCATGTACAGACCGCCCCGGGTTGCGGAGTTGTTTAGGGAGCTCTCACGAGCCCCGCTCCGCCCCGCCTGCCTGCCTGCCTGGCCCCCTGTCCCCTTGCCCATGATTCCCTGTTGCTTGTCGTACTTTCCTTGTCACCTGACCCGCACTTCCTTCCACCCCTCTGCACCTCTTCCCCTATTCCCACATACCCTTCCTACTTATCCCCTTATCCACTTCCATTTTTCACCCTCGTCGCCCTCGCACCCTCAGCTCGCGACCCTTGCCCAGCTCAGCCAGCGCATTCCCTGACCGCGTGCATTTGCTTCCCTCTTACGTTACATGAACTTTACTGACGTACTTTCATCCCTTCCGTTCTCCCTTCCCGTTCCGCCCTTGCTCCGCGGTGAGACGGGTTGACATGGGTGGGCGCGGGTTCGTTGTGCCGGCTTGCACCGTCGTGGGCCATTAGGCATGAGGGTGCATTCAGCCAGCCAGTCAGCTCCAGCCAGCTTTCAGCGAGTGTTCCGGGTTGTCAACGGCGCGTTTCCCAGCACGGTGCAGCGCTCAGCCGCAGCCTCAGCCGTAAACCCAGCCGGTACGTATCAGGTGGTATGTATTAAGTCGTTTCCCACTTGTCGTTGCAGCCACTAACCTCGCTCTCCGCAGGCCGACTGTTTCCGGTTCCCCTTGCCGCTTTGCGGTTACCCCCCCACCACCCACCAGCGTCAGGCCGTGCGCCTCCGCCTCCCCCCGGAACCTCTCCGCCTCCAGCGGCGGCAGCACCACCCACAGGCCCCCACCGGGCGCCAGCAGCGCCGCGCAGCCCACCGCCAGGTCCGAGAAGGGCAGCGACACATCAGCGTGGCGGGCGGATGCGCGGGGGGCGCGGTCCTGGGGCGGGGCAGGATTACGGCACCATGAATGTTCCGTGGTCACGAAGCAACCTTCCCACACGTAGCGTACCGCTGGCGAAATGCAGGGCATATCGTACGTCAAGCCGTTTGGACATTCATGTCCAGCGGGCACGCATGACTCACATCGGCGGGCTTGCTGCTGCCGACAAAGTACGGCGGGTTGGTGATGATCATGTCGTACAGGTGCTCCTCCTCCTGCTCCACCTTTACGGCACGGCTGCTGGCCAGCTCGCCGCACTCCCGCTGTCGGGCTTCCCCATGCCGCTGCTGCTCCTGCTGAGAGCAAGGCTGCTCCTTCCCATCGCCTGCGCACAGCGCCACCTCCTGCCGGCCCCTCCCCTGCACGAGTTCCTGCAGGCTGCAGTGCAGCACGCGCACGTGCGCACCCCAGGGCGTGCCGGCGGCGTTGTCCCTGGCCTGCTGCACCGCGTTAGCACACACGTCGATCGCCGTGATGGCCACTGCCCGCCCCTGCGGCTGCGCGGTGGCTGCGGCAGCGCCTCTGCTGCTGCTGCTGCCGCTGCCGCCCTCTGCGCCACCCCGCACCTCGTTGCCCAGCGGCTGCGAGAGCCCACCCTGCTCCATGTCGTGCTGTTGGGGTTGGTGCTGCAGCAGCAGCTTCTGCGCCACCATGAGCGCCAGCACGCCGGTGCCGGTGCCCACGTCCAGCACGCGGCGGCAGGCGGGGCCGGGGCGCGCCCAGCTGCCCAGCAGCATGGCGTCCGTGCCAACCTGGCGGCGGAGGAAGCAACAAGCACAGGATGATCATCAACATGACCACGTGCAGGGAGCAGTTAATAAGGGTGTTGCCGCAGACCTTTCTTCCACACAGTTTCAGTGGTGGAGTGGAGTGGAGTGGCTGACGGCAAGTCATTAGGAGGAAGCAAAGAGCATAGGAGCGTTAGGGTGTAGGGCGGCGGAGGGCCGACACGGCCACGTGCATGGGGCGGTGGACAGCTGGGAACACAAACCCTGCTCCCGTACAGTTTCAGTGTTGGATGGGGGGGCCTATGACAGCTGATTAGGGGGGGCGGCTGCATGTTAGGTTGGTGGGTAAGGGTTAGAGCACCCTCGGCGCCCGGCCCCTGCTGGTGGCCACGACAGGCGAGGAGGGCACCGGATGAGCCGCTTGCAGCGGTACGTGGGCCTGCAGAGGCGACACACCTTCATAGCACATTTGTCCTGGTAGATATCGAAGTATCTGAACTTGAACGGCTGCAGGGGGCACGGCGCGGAGCGAGAGAGTGACTGCCTCCATCGCCAAACGACGCGCCCCGCATAGCAGAGTCATCATCATGGTGCAGTTCGATTACCTTTCGTCGCTTTTGCACTGCTTTAGATGCCAACTGCTGAGTGGTCTGGCAGCATGCTGTTATGGAAGGCGACGCGCGCGCGGCTTGTGCGCCGCGACGCATGCACAAAGCCTTCATGTCTTGTCGCAAGCTTACGAATGCCTTTTTGCAAGGGAACACAGTCCCATTCAGGCTATTGCTGTGCGCAGAACAGGACAATTCGGTTGTGTAACCGCATGGGACCTCCCTTGCCAAGGGCTGCCAATAACACTCTTGACCTGAGTACTGGAGATGCATGCGCCTCCTGCAAGCACTGATCCGGGAGTGCTGGACGCCTTACACTGCAGGGCGTGCCCGACAATGCAGGACCTTCACCGCCGCCACCGGTCTTTTGCAGGTTCCCCTTCGCACGACCCATAAGCCACAACCCGTCGGTTGCCGCGTTCCCCTGCCGTGTCAGCAGGCGGTGGCAAGTGCCATACTGCTCCGGCCTTTACGCCACCGACTTCGCAGGCGCGGCCACGCAATACTCTCCATCTTCCGCAGCAGCATGCACCAACTTACTGTCCAACACAACAACCCAAACTAGCCGATACAACAACCCGAACACGCAACGCATGCTTCGCAGCAAGCGTGATGCATCAGGTCTTCATGGGCTTCGTGTTCCCCATGCCTGGCATGCTGGTCCTGGTTGGGCGCTTGACCACTGGCTCAAGGACTATGAACACGTAGTCACATAGAACGTGTTCTCTTGGCTTTCAGCCGGGCCCCTGCTGCCGTACACCGCAAATATCTGCACCACTCCATCGCCCACGTGCGCCTGCCGTCAACGCTCTCCCCACTCCACCCACATGACGCAAATGCAAGCAACTGCCAACCGGCATGCTTGCCGTCCTGAACAGAAGCGGCGTTACCACACAGCTCCCTACGGCTGCCCTGAACGCCGCCCTTGCTGAGTTCCCGACCTGCCTCCCACAACCCTCCAAGTGCCAGCAACCACACGCCAGGCGTACCGCTGCTGCAGCCGAACCGCCCCCCTCCGGGTAGCTCTACGTATGGCTGAATCCACCCGCACCGCTGTCGGCTACAGTGCAGCGCCAACCCCTCGCTAAACTGCCCCTCCCTGCTCCACGGCGCCGGTACCAGCCGCCACCACCATACGCAGGCGGAATTTCGCCGCCACCAACGCGCAGGCGAGCAGGCTTGACCACCACCAGACACGCCTTCGGTCGTATGTGGGCACGTCATGCGTGGTGTCGCGGGGGAGTAGGCGAGCGGCCCCCCTGGGGGTAGGTTGGCGGCGCTCACTTATGCTCCATGTGGCGCTTCCATCCGGCCAGGATGCTGTCCTCGCCGTAGTCGGTGGCCTGCCACTCGGGCAGCGCCTTGATGGTCGCCATGTAGGTGGGGATGGCGGTCAGGCCGGCGGGCAGCTCCCAGCCCTGGGGGGAGGCACACAGGAGGGGGGCCAGCAAGCGCACAAGGGTGATGAGCAGGTTGGAGCAGTAGTGCCGGGGGCGGAATGGTGCAGGGGTAGCGTGTAGCGGTGCGCGGGTGCGGTGTAGGTAGGAGTGACCGTCCGCTGGGCTGGTACGTGACCGCACAACGAGCGGGTGGGGGCCGCGGCTCTGCCGGTCATGACGAAAGTGCGAGTGGTGGTACGGTACACGTGTGCAACCGCAAGCGTGCATACCTGCCAGCGGTGCGGCTGGCAAGGGGAATCTCTTGTTCCAGGGCTGTCATGTGGCTGTCATGTGGCTGTCATGTGGCTGTCATGTGGCTGTCATGTGGGTAGCTGCAAGGCGGCACACAGGCATCCCGCTCTTGACCCTGCCCTGCGGATGCACGCACGGGCGCATGGCGCTGATGCAGGTGCGGCAGCCGGCTGACCGGGTAGCGCTCGTACTGGTCGGCGCGTGTGGCATACCGGTACTGCTCCTTCGTGCAGTACCGGTATGCCACACGCGCCGACCAGCTCGACCTCAGGATGGCTCCTCCAACTGTTTCTTCACGCATCCTGCCCCGCGCCACTTACCTTGTAGTGCTTGAGCGCCACCAGCACGTGGTACAGCTTGGGCGCCACCGCGCAGTCGGTGGCGTTGAGCGACTTGCCGCCAAACAGCGGGCCCTGCGAGGCGGCGTAGCCGAGCAGGTTTGGGGAAGCAGGGTCGGGGTATAAGGCGGCGGCGCGGTGAGGTCTTGACGCTGCCCACTTGCCTACCACCACGGCTCCCACGTCCTGACACGCCCGTGCAAGGGGAAGTGCCAGGCGCAACACGGACGGCACAATTGGAGTGCCCAGCGTACTCCCTGCTGCACTCCAGAAGCAGGGGGTCGGCAGCACACACGTGCACGTGCACGTGCACCTGCACGTGCCTCAGCGTCACACTCCTGTAGTTCACGGTGCACCACGACCCATGTGCTTGCTGTCAACGCAATTCCTCTCCGCGTGCAGGCACCAGCGTTTCCGTGCTTCCCTGACGCCTCACACGGTTTCCTCGCGCTTCACGCGTACCCACGTGCTTGCTGAGGTAGTCGTTGATGAGCTGCAGCTCCGCCTCCAGCTGCTTGCGCTTGTCCTCCTGCTCCTCCGTGGGGCCCATCAGGTAGCCGCGGAAGGCGGGGAACAGCTTGGCGCCGCTGCGCAGCCACCCACAAACAGGGGAGAGCGAGGGAGGTCAAGAGGGGTGAAGCGCTTGCCATGACAAGATCCACTGGTAAGACGCAGCGACGAAGGGCGGGAGCCACGGCACGGGTCCAGGCCAGGGGCCCTGTAGGGAGGGGCTGGCTCTGCCCCAAACCCATTCCCGCATACGCCCCGTACCCCATCAACCATCCCCGCTGTGTTTCTCTTATGCTGACTGCTGCCTGCTGGCGTCGCTACCACAGGTTCCTCTCTGGGGCCCTGCTTCCTGCAGCGGACCAAGGCTCACATCTCTGGGGGCACGTCGGACTTGAGGCTCGGCTGGGGGTACTTCTCCTGCAAACGGCAGATCGGCAACACACCGGTATAAAGTACACAGCCAAGAGAGTGAGCCCTCCCACTAGCCCACAGCGGGGAGCCAACTGGCAGGTGTTGCCTTGAACTTCGTGGGTATAGTACGGTAGGCAACAACACCAGGAGCTGTGCAATGCTGTGCCCAGGCACACTTCGGGCTGCGACAGAGTCACGCTATGAGAGCACACACACACATGTGTGTGAGGCACACGAACGCGTGCGCTGCTGACAGCCAAGATCGCGGCGCCCCACCTCCAGGTGCACCACGATGACGTCGCTGTCGGGCATGTACGGCTGGCCCGGCTCCTGGATCACAGGCACCTTGCCCCCGCTGGCCTCCTGCAGCCAGGCCGGCTTGTTCGCGAAGTCAATGTACTCCAAGTCGTACGGCACCTTCTTGGCCTCGAACGTGAGCAGCGCGCGGTGGCAGAAGGGGCCTGTGCGAGCGTTTCGGGTCGGGAGCGTGGCGTGGGACATGTGTGCTGGGGGGCCTACAGGAAGCTCGCCGATGATGTTTCATTTTGCACTGCATGCACTGGCTTTGGCATATAAGGACCAAGTCATGCCAGCTAGCATTGAACGTTGCGCGACGGAACGGCCCGGCGATCGTGTCACAGTGCCGATACGCCAATAGCCCATGTGACTTACAGTCTCCAAGCTTCTTGCTTACAGGATCGCCCTTAACATACACGACGGTCTTGGAACTGGCCATGGCAATTGTGCTGGAGCGGCTGAAAGGCTGGAGAGACCTGGACTTTGCAGCGACAAACGCACGGGAAGGTGTAAGACGCGAAAGCATTGGGATGGGTTCCCTGTGTTCGGATAAAAATGCTCAGCTCTGTTGTAGCTTCGGGCACTCGTCAGGCGTTTCTAACTGGCTGTTGGGATGACGTTTACTTTACATACGGCTTAGGGACCCATGCCGCACGCATCTGCGTCGCATGACTGCGGAATGTGCGCGTCGTTTCTCTTTGCGACTCACCCACTACAGACGCACAGGCAAATATTGTCACTTCGGAGCGCATAGCGCAACCAACTGCAGTCTGGTCGGGGACCTCCCTTGATACCAGTCAACGATGGTGGCTACGCGTGCACCAGGAGCTGCCAGGACAGCTGCAGCAAAAAAATTCCTCAGCTGCCTGAGTGGGGGCCCGTGTACTGATGTGCCTGCCAGCAGCACCCATCGTCCGTAACCCACGCACTCATGCATATAGTGGCTGGGGATTGTGGAACGCGTCACAGTTGGCGTGGCACGAATGGCACCTGTGGCCTCTCCAACGTCCACCCTCTGCACGATTCTGTGAGGCATAGAGGTGCACCAACTTCGGTTGCTTTCGCTGAGCCACTTGCAATTGCTTGCACTGACCCCTCCAGAATACACGTACATCTCTTTCCTGTTGCGTACCCAGAAGAGACCAGCACTGGTACCGTTCGCATTTCGTACGCTGCCGTCACTGTGGCTGGAGGGGTGTGCCCCTCCTGTCACTTGGGCCCCGTTCCGCAGATTCCTGCCACCTCCGGCCACCGGCTCTACAGCATTCACGCGGCACTATGACCATCCATCGCCTCCATAACACCGCAATAACACAGCAATTCCGTATCCTTGCTGGACTTCCGACTGACCGTGTTGTTCCGGCTGGCTGGATTGCGCTACGACCTGCCACGGCAACGTGCAGAATAACGTGCGAGTAGGGCTGTAGGGCATACGGTATCAGGCGTGGGTAGAGCAGCAAATCTGAGCAATTCATCTTGAAGTGAGTTACAACCTGTATATCTGGCACTAGATGCCTTTGTAGCATCAAAGCACGCGGCACACACAGGGACACGAGACATGCGGGCAAGTGTGTGTCAGATAGAACACCAGGCTTTCAGCAGGGCAGGGTTGCCATTCTGAAGACCGTCGTGAGAATTGCTCTGGTTGTTTCTCGTCATCCACACAGCAAGCCCACATGCAAAAGCACAAACACAAAGCATGCAAGAACTTTAACACGTTGATTCGTATTGCATGCGAAGCCTCAGACATCCAAGGAAGGAAAAGGCCGCACCAGCTCTCAAGCCCGGCGAAGGCGAAAGCTCTAGACGGGCCCTGCGAATGGTTTCTGAGAGAAGCCCTGTTTGGAACTATCATCATCGGCTTCGCATGCAAAACTACACCACACCACACTCCATGCCAGTGCAGAGTGCCTCAGACAGCAGCAAAGCTGCGCCATGTGCCCAGGGCCACCTGGAGGAGATCCGCAGGATCCCCAACAGGCTTGTGGGGTCACCAGGTGGGTTCACCTGCAGAGCAGGCACCTGGCTGAGCCACAGCCAATCGCAAAGTAGCATGCTTCCTCATCGGCACTCGTTCAGAGCAGCAAGATGGCTCAGTTGCAGCGCAATCAACCATACGGTCGTAAAAAGGGTCAGGAAAGCCCTCGCGCGCACCTCATCACAGCCAGGAGCTCAACATACACACAATGGTTGCATAACATTACAGCCATCGACGCACAAGCCTCGCACTCACTTGAATAAAGCTCAGAAACAGCGCAGTCACCAAAAGTGGTGCGGGGAGGGTCAGGAAAGCCCTAGCGCTACATCATCACGGCTTTGGTGCATGAGCGAACACAGCAGCAGGACACCCATGCAGCAAGCAGCAAGGCTCAGACAGGGCGCAGACATTTAGTAAAATGATTAGGGGGTCAGGAAAGCCCCCGCGCACCAGTCATCAATGCCGTGGATGCAGCTGGTTTACATGTGCCCTACGACGTCAGCTCAGACGCAGCGCCCACGCCCACAAGGACGCAAAGAGGGTCAGGAACACCCCCGCGCATGCATCATCAAGGCCGTCACCGTGTGCATAACGATCAAGCATGTGTAGCTAAAATAATGGCATGCATTGTACCGTACACCATGGCTCAAGATCAGGCGCAAGCAACCAGGCGGATGCTGAAAGGGTCAGGAACACCCTTGCGCACATGTCATCAACGCCAGAGCAGCCATGCCATGCAGACTCAATGCATCCGAAACCTACCGATTCATCATGAGGCTCAGCCACCGCGTAATGACCTAGCAAGGTGTTCAGAGGGTCAGGAAAGCCCTCACGCTTGTGTCATCAACGCCACTTCTTAACATCAGAATGCGCACAACCACAATGCACCGCTCTTGCAGGCTCAGATGCAGCGCCGTCACCCACAAGGATGCACAAAGGGTCAGGAAAGCCCTTGCGCTCTGCTCATCAACGCCGTAAAGAAGATGCCACACGGCATGCTGGGAACACTGTAATGCATGACGAGGAAGGCTCAGAAGCAGCGCCATCACCCAGGAGGGTGCCCAGAGGGTCAGGAAAGCCCTCGCGCAACGCGTCATCAATGCCGGACCGAAATGCCGTGTGTAGCAAATGCAGTGTGGGAAGCAGGACAGCAGGGCCACAATACAGTGTGTGCGAGTGCTTAGGTGGAGGTGGTTCCACGGCATGAAGGCTCAGAAGCAGCGCCATCACCCACAGAGGTGCCGAAAGGGTCAGGAAAGCCCTCGCGCATGCGTCATCAGGGCCAGCCCACAATGCTGTGAACTACGCAGAAAAGGCATGCATGCGCACCACGCCACCTTGCCCTGGAGGCACCTGGATATAAAAAGGCTCAGAGGTAGCGCCATCACTCACGGGAGTGACAAGAGGGTCAGGAAAGCCCTCGCGCAACGCGTCATCATGGCCTGGACAATGCTAGATTCCAAGTGCCTCCAGGTGTGCGTGCAGCGCAGTACTATTGCAGGAAGCAATGCGCTCGGTGGAAGAAGAAGTCGTTTTTTGGTTTAGGTATAATCACGAGGATCAGAAACAGCCTCAAAGGTATCGTCATCGCGCGTTTACAGGATGCTGCATGCAGTTGGCAAATATGCGCGCCAGTGCACAAGTGTCCATGACGGCAGGAGGGAAAGGCCATGGCCAAGTCAGTACACCGACGAGCGGGTGACTATGGCTGCCCGTTATGTTAGGTGGGGGAGACTGGCTCGCGACACCTGACCGTCGTGACAGCGTGCGCGCATGCACGTGCCGTGCCTGCCTGACACGTGCCACCATGCCCACGCAAGGACGTGCATACTAGGTTGTCTGTTTGCATGTCTGGTAGCAATCGTCCCAGCTCCCCAGTGTGTGTGGGGGATGAGATAGCGTGCACCATCGACAGCTGCAACGGTCTGATCAAAGTCGTGCAGCCGGCAGTATGGCTTCTGGGAACGGGCCCCACGCCACTGACAAGGAAAGGTGCGGGACCAACTTTATAGAAGCCTAGCATGCATACGACATTAGTCGTGAGCATGAGGTGCAAAATGTGTCGTGCTGTATGCAGTAGATGCACAATGCCAATACACGCAACCCTTGTGCAGTGCCTGCCAAGGTGGCAGGCCACAGCAGCAAGGACGCGGCAATAGGATCGCTCAGACAGCCAAGGGAAACAGAGTGTTCGTCAACGGGCTTTGCCCTCGGAAACTCTAGTCCGAATCTGTTTGCTGTCATCACCGCGGGGTATGAAATTGGAAGGCGAGCTTACTGTGGCGGTGGAGGTATCGGGGTGCCTGACATCATCTGAAGCGGTGTCCTTGTCGTGAATCTCTCGCCCTCAGAGCAGTGACACTTGAAGCCCTTGCCGTACGGCTTGATGATGCATGTCGAGGAGCACGAAGTCCGTCCGAGCGCCTGGAGGAGCAACGAGAGGACGATAGGAGGGATGAAGCTCAGGCGCTAGACAGAGGGTAGGTGATCATGCACACGCCATAGAGAATGCTGCTGGGGTCAGCCAGAGAAACCGTTCTCGTCAAGTGCTTAGAGCACATCAGAAACACGGACCAAAGGTTTCAAATCATCATACCCAGCGGCGGCGCAATGTGCACGCAAGTGATGTGTACGGGCCCTGGCTGAAAAGGATCAGTTATTCTGGCTTGACGGGCCCGGAGGCCCTAGTAGATTGGGTTTGTGCTTCAACTTCGATCAGCCGGGGAAAGTGTCCTCCTTTCCTTTCGCTCAGCAGGGCCGCGTGCATGTTGCTTGATTTGCAATGCGGTGTGCGTGGCACTTGTGTCTGGCGGCTGTGCGTCGAGTGGCAAGGCACGAGACATGCGGCGGCGCACCGGCACTAGCACCCGTCATCATTCAGCCAGAATGTTGGAACAGTATCTCTTCACTAGTGCAACACTAGGCTCAGAGTGAGCTGAGTAAAGGTATCATCACTATGAGGACAGGGTGCACAGCCAGGTGAACACGATCGCCGACATGTGCATGCTCAGCTGAAATCAACTTGGGTCAGAGACGCACTGCGTCCGTCAGTCCGCATGGATATCCCCGGCTAAAGGGACCTATAGGACTGGGGCGACAGAATACTCATCATGCCCCGGACAATTGTGCACGTAATGCCAATATGCTTGTGCCGCCGCCACCCCACACAGCACACAAGCAGGCTGTAACAAGGACACACCTTGATATCTCATCGCTTCATCCTTGCACGTTGAGTGGCGCGGCATGGCGACACAGCGCGATGTCGTCGGCGGCGCGGCCCCGATAGTCGATAACATGGCCTTTCGGCCAACAATATGGTCTCACATATTGACTTGATTGATTGTTGAGCGTAGGAGGTAAGATACCTGTGTTGCGGCCGCCCGGCTTTTGAGCAGCATGAAGCGCAAGTACGGGCCCATGCAGTCTCGTCCCTCCCTTTCGCACTTCCAGGCTCTTCCTGAGCACATGCCCGGTGCACCGGAAGCCAACTGAACTGCAATTGCAGCAAGTTGTGCCTTGTTGCACTGCGCTGCGCTTCTGTCGGGCCACCTGTGCTGAACATTCCTCGCGCCTGGGCTTCGCGGCGTTCACCCAACGGAATCATGGAGGTTCCGTTCATCGATGCCACATCAGTTGATGCATGTGATGAGGCATACGCGTACGTTCCAGAATGCAGAGCTGTGCTCTGTCTGGGATACAACAACCTGCTGTCAGGGGATGGCCCGTGACGGCCCCTGGGATAGCCATCGAATCGTGCTCTACCAGGCTTCTGCCAGGCGGTGCCCACTGCCAGCTTTCGTTTTGCCCTGGCTCTCAATCTCACCTGCTAGCAAGCAAAGGCTGCTCCCCTTGTCTGCGACCCTTTGAGCCTATCCCTCTGTCAACCCAGTTCACCGTTAGCTGCCAGGGGGCTCCCCTGCGGGGGCAGCAGAAGGTTTTGGGCAGTTTGGGGAGCTCACAATGCCTAGCAAACCAGGTCAGACCAGGTTAGCCATCCGCTCCACCACCTGTTTGACACATCAAGAGCATTCACCGGAATATGGGTCTTGAAGGGGCCCTGCCACACCCGTCCACAACTTGGCGGGCCGTGGCAGGGGAGGCGCTGCGAGGGGACCTGCTGTTGCTGCTTGGTACTGTCGGTCATTAGCTTGAGTTGAGTATCACAGCACGTCATCAACCTTTCGAAGATGTGTACATAGGGCAGAGGGGGTGCATGGGGCATGCTCCTTGGATTTGCCTCACATTCGGACTTTCGGAGCAGTCGGATGCAAGCCCCTATGAACCAGACTAGAGAGTTACGGGATTTGTAGGGGAGTGTTGGAGCTCTTGCGGCGGGAGGGCGCGTGGCTTCTCGCTCCTCTCTCCTCGTGCCGTGCTGCGCCATGACATGCTGTGTGCCCTCCGCCCAGCGACACGCTACCTGTCCGCCGCAATCAAACTTGTAAGCACAGTTCCAACTCGAACAGCTTGTTTTGAGCCCGTAGTACACCACCTTCCCTTCGCAACGTGCTTTCGCGAACACCTTTGGGCATTCAACTGCAGCACGGTGTTACAGTACAACCTCTTTTGAGGCTTGCTTCCTGAAGATCATGGCAGACGCGGATGACGATAATGTGGGGCCACCGCGGCCTCCTGATGGTGCAGACGACGAGGCGACGCCCGGACCGGATGCTCCCGAGGGAGACGATGTCGGACCGGCGCCCCCTAAGCCCAAGAAGCGCAAGGCAGGAAGGCAGCAGATTTTATATACTTTCAGCAGTGATACGATTAGTTCCTTACTGATGGCGGCTTTGCATGTCACAGATCCTCGAGTTCGAGCAGCAATACCTCGACGCTTTGCCGTCAGCAGCAATGTATGAGCGGAGCTACATGCATAGAGACACTGTGAACAACGTTGCGGTGAGTGCTGGTCGCCCAGCCAGTGTCTTCTTAGCCACGTGCAGGGTGGGGGCGGGGTGGGGGTGGGGGAGGGCGCGGTGCCGCTGAGCTTTCAACCTGTATCCTTAGTTGCGCGAGGCGCACTGCTGCAACCAGGACCCTACACTATCACGTTGCCAAAAGACACCTCCCCTTAGTGGGTAGCTTAGGGCTGGTCAGCTGCTGCAGGGCTGGTCAGCGGCTGAGTGGACAACGGCGTCCGGGTGGAGGGTGGGATGGCTGGCGGGGTGCAGCACAGGGGGGACAACAAGGACGGAGGGGGAGGCATTCACAGCGGTGTGGGCCTTGGGGCCAAGGGCTGTCCCTGCACCCCTGGGTTGCGACGATGAACAGCTGCTGCTGCCGAGGGCGACAGGGGCCATGGGGTTGCGGGGGTCCCGTGACCTCTGGTTCTGTGCCGCAGTGCGCCTCGACCACCTAGGCGCGGTGATGTGGGCCACATGTGGGCAGGCCAACCTTCCTCACCTCCAATGGGCGCCGGGCGCCATGGTTAGAGCACACTGCGGCAGGGGCTGGTGCCCCAGCGGCGCCCGTGCGGGGGCGCTGGGCAGGGGCTCACGGCCGACAACTGAGTGGCGCCTGCGGTCACCTCTACGTGAGGCACAAGGGGGACCGTGCCTCAGCTACCAGTGCTGACAGCCGTTGGGGTGCTGGGGCGCGGATTCGGTGGGGCGGTGGGGTGCTGGGGTCCCTGGGGCGGTGGGGTGCTGCGGTGCTGGGTCGCTGGGGCGGCGGAGTGCTGGGGTGCTGGGGCGCTGGAGCAGTCGGGTGCTTGGGTGCTGGGTCGCTGGGGCGGTGGAGTGGTTGGGTGCTGGGTCACTGGGACGGTCGGGTGCTTGGGTGGTGGGTCACTGGGGCGGTGGGTCGTTCGGCAGGTCTCATGAGGTCCACGGAGTGGCGCCACCTGGACAAGGGTGCCGGGGCGGGCCTACGGCAGCCAGGTTAGGGTTTTAACGGCCAGGGAGCGACAAACTGCACACCGTGTGGTGCCCAGCGGTCGTGGCAAGCTGTTGTGACCAGCCATAACTGTACATGCATCGACCACCACCTATTGCCGTACGTCCAGCCCCAACTGGTGCCAGACAGACCCAGACCCAGACCCCCATCACCCTCTCTCTGACCCCAGCTCTGTCTCTTACACGGCCCCATTGAGCTGCGGGGCTCTCTCTGAACCCCGCTCTGTGTCTCACACCGCCCCGACGCCCCTCCCATCCGCCAACAACACACAACTTTCTTGTTCCCCCAACAACACCTCATCTCCATCCTCCAGGTGACCTCCACCGACTTCATCATCACCACCTCGGTGGACGGCCACATCAAGTTCTGGAAGAAGCAGCCGCGCGGCATCGAGTTCGTCAAGCAGTACCGCGCGCACCTGGGATCCGTGGATGGTGGGTCGGGGGGCAGGGACTAAGTCAATACCCACACACTGTGCTGCGTGCTAGTGCTGTGGTGCGCTCATACGCACCTGGGCCCCGTGGACGGTGGTTGGGTGGCAAGCGGCACGGGAAGGGACTGCGAGGTGCACAGGGCCCCTGTGCGTTGACGTCATGGCATCGCCAGGCTGCGTGTCTGGGCAACGTGGACAGTGCGTGTGCCTCACACACCGCTGTTGCTATAAGCGGGACTGCAGTGCTCGTGCGCCGCTTGACACACCAAGACGGCCGGTGGACTCCTAAGCCGGCTCTTGAGGTGCTCCAACGTTGACACCAACGGTGATTGTGCTGTGTTGTCGTCATGCCCGGCGCCCCACCTTCCTCGACACCCGTGTTCCCTCTCGTTCATCGTACCTGTTCCTCATCGCCCATCGCACTTCTCCCCCATCGGCCGCCAGGCCTGGCCGTGAGCTGGGACGGCACCATGTGCGTAACGCTATCGAGGGACCGCACCGTCAAGGTGGGTGGCGGCACGGTGGAGGGCCAGCAGCGGGGTGGTGGAAAGGCTTGCAAACGCGAATGTGCACTTTTACATACACGGCTTCGGTATTAGACTGGTACATATACACGGCTTGAGCTTGTGGCAATGAATGGCTTGGAACTGACGTAGAAACTGACGATTTTCTGTGTCTGCGATGCTTTGCCTACATGGGTGAACGCAACCGCTCGGTGGACTGGCCGCGCCGTGTCGTCTTGTGGATCACACCGTCCCGCTTGCAGATCTTTGACGTGCTCAACTTCGACCTCATCGTCATGCTCAAGCTCGACTTCACGCCCGGGTGCGCAGCGTGGATCTACAAGGTGGGCAGTCGTCCTCTGCGGCCGAGGGCCTTGCCCACGCCCCTCTTTTCCGCCCCACTGTTCCGCCAGCCCTGCCTCACCTGCCCTTAGCTGCGCAGGGTGGGCAGTCGTGCGATGCGGCTGAGTCCCCTGCCTCGGCCGCTCTGCTCCGCCAACCCCCGCCCGCCTGCCCCTCCCCTCCCTTCACCCCACCTCACCTGCCTATCTGCCCGTACTACGCATGGATGCGCGGCCAAAGTCCGGCCCGTCCGTTGGGGCCTTGGTCCTGCTGCCGTCACCCCACCATTACCGCACTGCTTGTACGTGTCATGTGCTCTGCGTCACACAACACATCCCCACCGTGCACCCATGCGCACAGAAAGGCGAGGCAAGGCCCGGCTGGCCATCTCGGACCTCAATGCCCCCGCCATCCACATCTTCGACGCGCGCAGCGGCACCGACAGCCCGGAGGCGGTGGTGGAGGTGAGCCCTACGTCCGCGCTGTGTCGCGCACAGCAGGCAGTGCCGTGCTCTGCCCTGAAGGTAGCGGTAGTGTAGGAGCAGCCGCCATGCAGGTCGGGAGGAAGGGCGCAGTGGATGCAGGGCGCGGTGCGCCACCTGACCCATGGCTGACCCTCGCTCCCCACCTGCCCTCGACTCAGAGAGCCGTACCCCCGTTCCCTCCTTACCCTGCGTTACCCACGCTTCCTGCTGCTCCCTTCCCCCCTGTAGGTGCACCGCGCCCCCGTGGTGGCCATGCGCTACAACGCCCCCTTCGACACTGTCATCTCCACAGACAACAAGGGTGAGCCCGGGGCCCTGCTCAGTGTACTCCCAAGCGCCTTATCAACCCTAAGCCGGCTTGGTTGGCTACGTCTTTGCGGTGTGGTCAGGGTCATCAGTGCCGGCAGCCCAAGCGTTCTGGCACGGGCGAGTCAGTGCGCATGCAGGCCATGCCCTTGCAACCCCGCGCCTGGCCACACCCGTGAGCTCACATACCTGCGCCTCCACGCCCCTCCCCAAGGCCTGATCGAGTATTGGTGCGGCACCAGCTACGGCCACCCGGGCGACGGGCGCGTGGGCTGGAGCAGCAAGCTGGATACAGACCTGTTCGACCTGGCCAAGGCTAAGACCACGGCCAGGAGCCTGGAGGTGCGCTGCAGGGGTGTGCGGCGCGGAGCACGGGGGACGGTATAGGGATTGGCCAATCCCTACACTGAGGTCAATAAAATAGGTGCACGCGCTGATGCCTGGGTGTCACTGGCCTGCGAGATCGAACACAGGTTCGGTATGGTTCTTGTTTTTATGCTCCTGCGGCGCAGGTGTCCAAGGACGGGCAGCAGTTCGCGCTGGTGTGCTCCGACCGGCGGGTGCGCGTGTTCAAGTTCGGGCCCGCCAAGCTGCGGCGGGTGTACGACGAGAGCCTGGAGGCGGCCAACGACGTGCAGCGCAGCGGGGCGGAGATGTTCCAGGTGGGGCGGGCGGCCAGCGCGAATGCACTCGGGGTTCGGATATGGCTGTGCAGTGACCTGCGTTGGGGGTTTGCGCAGTGCGGGTCTTGGGTCGGCCGGCGATGCACGACCTGCGCCAACCGCCGCACCTGCACTTTGCTTTGTCCACGCTGGTAGCTTTGCTTCACCCTCACATGTGCTTTGCGGCCGCACGCCACGTGTCATTCCTGCAGCTGGAGGACATTGACTCCGGCCAGCGTGTGGCTGTAAGGAGCGAGCGCACTGCATCTGACCGCCTGTGTCAACACATCATGGTCGGCAGACCGTTGTGTGTTTCATGGTTTGACGATATATGGTTTGCCGACGTACACCCTGGATACCCGCACGTGCAGCTGGAGGACATTGACTTTGGGCGGCGCGTGGCGGTGGAGCGCGAGCTGGCCGCCTCGGCCTCCGAGGGCCACGCGGCGCCCAACGCCGTGTTCGACGAGAGCGGGCAGCTGCTGCTGTACCCCACGCTGCTGGGGGTCAAGGTGGTCAACCTGGTGTCCAACAAGGTGGTGCGCATACTGGGTGAGTGCGGGTAACCGCGAAGTGGCAAAGGGGAATCGGAGACAGGGTGAGTGGGGGAGGGGGGTGGTGTGGGTTAGCACAGGTGCAGTGGCAGCTGTGCAGGGAAGAGCGTGTGGTTGGGAGCCACCTTTCGTACGCTGCATCGAACTGCAGGTACGCTTCCTTCGGTGCTCTGTACCCAACACCCAAAGCGCTGCCGGTCATACGCCTGATCCAGTCCTTACCCGCCACAAACCGAACGTCCTCGCAACCGCACCGTGCCTCCTGGGCCGCAGGCAAGGTGGAGAACACGGAGCGCTTCCTAGGCCTGGCGCTGTACCAGGTGCGTGCCGCCGTGCGACACCAGCAACCGGCCCTCCACAAATGCGGTGCACAGGGAGGGTACAAAGTGAAAAGTATCGTCACCCACCCAACGTATTTACACCGTCCACCTTTGACAGGGGGCCGGGTGCGATGCCCCAAGCGGAACTTGCGTGCGGCATCATGTACATCCTGCATGACTCCAGGCCATCGGCTGCACGTTTGCTTACTGCATGCTGAGCGGTTGGGTCTTGTTGCGACGTGGTGCAGGGCGCGGCGAAGGGGAAGAACGCGTCGCGGTTGCGAGGCCTGCCGACAGCGGAGCAGGTGGGGCGCCTGGGGATTGGCAGCGGCCGTGTTGGCGCGGTGCTGCTGTTGTGCTTGTCGGCGGGTGGACGCAGGCCAGGCTTGCCACTGTTGCTCGGGGCATGCGCGCGGTGCGTCTTGCCCTGCGGTTGCCCTGTGGTCGTTCAGGGTCTACATGCGCATGCGCATGCCCATGCACGCGCGGGGGCAGATTGCACGGCTGTTGAAAGGCAGAACCAGATGTCAACACCGCAAGTGCATGAGGGTGACCGCGCCGCTGGGTTGCATGCTCGTGTGCTGCCCCCAACACCGCGGTGTGCTGCCCCGCTCACAGTGGTGTGCGGCGTTTCATCATGATCAGTAATGCGGCAATGGCTCCCATGTAGCGTGCACAGTTGTGGGCCTCCGGCCTCTGCGCTGTAAAAGGCGCACTACCGAACTATGCACAACGGCCCCCGACAACGTCGCCGCTGCCCCTTGGCCCCATCTGCTTCTGGGCCCCCTGCGCCCTCCCTCTCCTGTCCCCACCACCTCAAGGTGGACAAGCTGCTGGGCTCCGGGGACCCCACCCTGGTGGCGTGCGCCTTCCGCAAGCAGCGCTTCTACCTGTTCACGTGGGTGCGGTGGTGCAGGGTTACACTGGAGGCACAAGGCCAGCCCCATGCGGGCACAGGCTAGAGGACAGACCCAACCCGCGCACACGACGCGGGGCACGGTGTGCCGCAGAGTGCCGTGCCTGGCCGGCAGGCCGAACGTTGCAGATGAAAAGCGCGTACGCCCCCGCCCTGGAAGATGGATGCATCTGCTGAACTCCAGTGCACCGCGGACGGACACTGCCCAACGATTGCTGCTAAACCAAAAGGGGCCGCGGCAGGTCGTGCTGGGCAGGACACGTAGGCGTGGACGGCAAACTGTGGCAGGGGCGATGGGAACCCACATGCCCCATCAGCCAGGGTGCGGCACGGGCACTGAGCCTGAGCCACCACGGGGCACTGCATGCTGCGATCGTGTCTCCTTGCTCCTTTGGTGTTACGTTCGCACTTCCCTGCCCCCGTTGCAGTCAGCACGAGCCCTCTGAGCCCGAGGACCCCACGCAGCCCGGCCGCGACGTGTTCAACGAGAAGCCCGCCCTGGAGGACCTCATGGTGGCGGAGGGTGGGTGGGGGGCAGCTGCTCGTGGGTTAGTATCAGGTGGTGTACTAGCGTGGTCCCTTACGGGGCCCAACGGGAAGCCCCCTTGGAGGACCTTATGGTGGCGGAGGGTGGGTGGGGGGCAGCTTATGACGTGGGTTAGCGTCAAGAGGTGCACTAGCGTTGCGCCGTGTGGGGCCAAACGGGAAGCCGCCCTGGAGGACCTCATGGTGGCGGAGGGTGCGTCGATTGGTACTAGGAGCTGTGCTAGCGTGGCGCCATGTTGGATCAATCGAGAGCGTGTGGGGAGACGCCATACCTGGGAGACGTCCGAATGCGTGCTGGAGGCAGGGGTTGGTTGTGTGTGCATAGGGCGTGTTTGCAACGCTGCGTCGCCTAGCTCGTGAGTCCACATGCGTATGCCTCAGCATGTGTGCCTCGGGAGCCTCTTGCCGCGTAGGTCTGGGTTGCTGCTATGTCTTGGCGTGCCTCGTGTCTATGCCTGCCACGCGTCTGAACGCGTCTCAATCAGCCCGCACCCGGTGCCGCTCTACAGCCCCCCCGCCCCACAGGCTCACACTCAGTTGTAGTGTGGCCCTCATACTTGTTGCTCCTCCGCAGGCGGCGCCGCGGCCGCCAACGGCGCAATGCTTCCCCACGGCGCGCGGCTGCACACCACTCGGGGGGACATCACACTGCGGCTGTTCCCCGACGAGTGCCCCCGCACCGTGGAGAACTTCACCACGCACGCGCGCAACGGCTACTACGACGGCGTGCTAGTCCACCGTGTCATCAAGGGCTTCATGATACAAACGGGAGACCCGCTGGGTAAGAGCGCAAGGCTGTTGGGTTCAGGGCATACGACTGTTCAGTGCAGGGTGTTAGACTGTTGGCTGCAAGGCGTCCGTAATGTGCTGCCCGTGTTACGTTAGGTATGTTGCCCGGGCGTGCTGTTACTTCCCGTCTCGAAGGGGTGTCACTCATGCATTCGTGGGCCCGCTGGGTGGGTTAGCCGTTGTGCATGGGTACAGCATGCTGGTAACATGAATTGCCTGGCAGGCAGTAACAAGGTTCGGGTCTCACGGCTCGAGGCAGCTTTGCGGCGTCTTGAGGCAGCCATGTATGGCGATGGCTGTTCAGGGCGGTAGACACCCGGAAAGCTTGATTGGCTACCGGTCCTGTGCCTTGCAAGGCATTCGCTTCATGCATGTCCCGCCTGGACCTGCTCATGCCGCCGACCCTCTGCTGCTGCAGGCGACGGCACGGGCGGCGAGTCCATCTGGGGCGGCGAGTTCGAGGACGAATTCCACAAGGCGCTGCGGCACGACCGGCCCGGCATCCTGTCCATGGCCAACGCCGGGCCAAACACCAACGGCAGCCAGTGAGTGGGGCATGTGTATAAGGGGGAAGGGCCGTGCGCCTTAGGATGAGGTGCAATGGTGCATCGGGGCTGAGGCGGGCCCAACACCAACGGCAGCAGGCAAGTGTGTGTGTGTCGTACGGTTGTTACACTGCTACGCCGCTCCGCAGAGCCGGCTCACAGCACGGAGGCCCTGTAAGGGTCCTCAAGGCAAGCGAGCGGCCCCCAAAATAAGGGCACGCCCCCTAGGCACACCCCCCTCGCAAGGGTGAAGAGCCACCCGAAAGACGGCACAGGCGAGGCCACACGCACACGCTAGCGCACCGCACCCAGGGCACAAGCCTGGACGGAGCAAGAACAAGTGTGTGTGTGTGTGGAGGGAGGGAGGGAGGCGCGTGCTTGGTAGCAGCAGGCGGGGCGCGTGTTGCTGGGTTGGCATAGGCTGTGAACTTGCGTCCTGGCACAGCGCATGCTGTGTTCAGGACAACGACTGGGGCAGTGCACTGCGTGGACTGCGTGGATCAGCTCTGCGCTGGCTGGGCGGCAGCACAGCGCAAACCCAAGGACCGGCTTTAGATACGTGCCCTCTGTGCGCCCCCAGGTTCTTCATCACCACGGTGCCCACCCCCTGGCTGGACAACAAGCACACGGTGTTTGGTCGCGTGGTCAAGGGCATGGACGTGGTGGCGGCCATCGAGAAGGTCAAGGTCAACAAGGACGACAAGCCGCACGAGGACATCAAGATCCTAAACATCGTGGTGCTGGAGACGGTCGAGGAGGGCGCCTGAAAGCAGTGGGGTCAGGTTGGGGAGGGGGGAGGGTGCCGGGGCTTGGGACTGGGAGGCGGGGGGACCTTTGCTGCGCTGGCTGTGCTGTTGGCGGCGGGGCCGTGGAGGGGGGGTGGCTGTTGCTGTTGCGCGCTGTGGAGCCTGGCCGTGTTGGTTAGCAGTTGGAGTGGATGCAACGTGGATTGCGCACGGGCGACAGTGAGGGGTGCCGGCGGGCAGAGGACATGCGGCGGGGGGCACAGCCTTGGACTGCTCGGCCCGTACGGCCTATGTTCACTGTTTCAAGAGCGGTGGTGGCCGCGGGGAGGACGCTGGGTCCATACGGGTGGTGCCGTGTCAGAAGCGCTGGAGGCCACAGGCAAGGATGCGTGGGTGTGGCCGAAGGAAGAGTGCGGTGCAAGGCAGCGAGCTCCCTGGTAAAAGCCGCAGGGCACGCAGATGGTGACATGCACGTCGCGGCGGTGTTGGGAGGGTGGCGTAGCTGACAGGGCGCATGTCGTGCTGAGGGTGGAGAGTGTGGCAAAATGGATCTCGCGGCCAGAGGCAGATGGCCAGCCAGGGCCAGCACTGATGGGGCAGCGATGTCATGTAATCTGTAAAATGAGTGCTCGTGTGTTCTCCAGCACGCGCATGCAT
This sequence comes from Chlamydomonas sp. KOR1, assembly GCA_036984285.1. Classification (NCBI taxonomy): domain Eukaryota; kingdom Viridiplantae; phylum Chlorophyta; class Chlorophyceae; order Chlamydomonadales; family Chlamydomonadaceae; genus Chlamydomonas; species Chlamydomonas sp. KOR1. The sequence goes on along the minus strand of BQMZ01000268.1, from coordinate 7,654 downwards.
ATTTATGCTCCGTTACAGCATGTCAACCAAGTTGCCAGCGTTTCGCTGTACGACACGGTGTTGTGTAACCTGATGTAACACACAGGTTTGCGAGCCAGGTACGGTACTCGCCGCATGCTGCTATGGCCAGGTCTCCAACCCTGCTCCAGCAAACGCGTGCGCACTGTACGGAATTGGACGGGGTGCTCCTGGGCGTGCACTGGGTGCAGTGAAGCCCAAACCAAGGACGTTCCCTTGGCCTGGCCCAGGGCTGCACATGGTTAAGCGGTGTTGGAGCAGTTCCAGTTACAGAAGCATCGATGTCCTGCAAGCTGTACGTAACAAGAGTGCTTATCTTAGGTGTTCGCCCACATGTGCTTGCCAAGCACGAGTTCCAAGTCCCTGTAACCTGTAGAGAAAAAATCCACACGGCTCCAAACTGCCAGCAAAACCGTAACCGAGGCATGGGTGCATTGCGTCGCCCCTGGCCGCTCCAAGCATGCAACTCACGCTCCATTACAGCATATCAATCAAGTTGCCAGCCTTTCGCTGTACGAGCCTATGTTGTGTAGCACTCAGCGTTGCAAGCCAGTAATCGGTACCCCACTCGACTCGCCGCATGCCCAGCCCTCCAACCCCGCTTGAGCAAATGCTTGGGTATTTTACTTCACCGAATGCTCCTTGGATTCGTCTCTATCATCAGTATGTTGCAAACGCAAACCTCGACATGTGCACGTGTACTGCCCCCCAACACTGCCCCCAACGCTTCGTGGTGGACAGCTCTGCGGCCCTCAGCACACGATGGTTATGGTCCAGGTGCAGCTGCTGCCGCCGCGGGAGTCCTCTGTGGCGCGGCCGGGTAGCAGCTGTGGGAGTGGGGCAGGGGCGCGGTGGTGCGGTTCAGGCTTTAGGGGCGGGGGCGCGTTAAGACACGAGTGGAGGCGATGCAAGCTGGCCATGGTTAACAAACGGACTGTGGGGCTAGCCCTACGCCGGGACCCGTGCCGACTTCAGCAGCACGCAAGCCCAACACAGCACTGGCCTGCACTACAGCGCTCACTTACTTGAGGAATCCTGTGCAGCTGCGGCACTTGTAGCCGTGAGTGCGGTAGGGCGTGCCGCTGCGGAACTGCTTGGAAATGATGTTGCAGGGGTGGTGCCGGTGTTGGCAGTAGCCTGACGGCGTGCGGGCGGCAACGGCGGCGAGGTGGGTACACTGCCGCCGCCCTCTGCCATGATACACTCGAGGACGCTTTCCATGAAGGTGGTGGAGGAGCAGCAGCGGGCAGCCGGACACGCACCAGCCGGTAGTGGGGTTGCGGCGGGCGGCGTAGTACGGCAGTCTCCGCATGCTGCCTCGGAGCAGGGTTCGACGCACGAGTTGGCGGTGCGGCAGGTCATCTGCAGCACGCAGCCGCCCTCGCAGGCCACGCCGGACGGAAGGTGCCAGCGGGTGGTGTAGTTGGGCATGGTGCATGAGCGTTCCTCAGCGGGTACAGATGCCATGCATGCCCTCGGCCTCCCTTCACACGTGTACTACATAACGGTCTCTCCCACCTACTTGCGCCCCTCAGCCCCGCTCCAATTGCGTTGAGGAGGGACGTGCCCCCTTCCTCGGCAGTTGCCCAAACGACCTGTTCGTGCAGACAAATTAGGCAAGGATCACATGCAGCTGACACATGCAAACACACCCTAAGCCGCGCATACGGCGGCCTGTGACTGCCTGCAAACGTGCCATCCTGCCCGGCTTCCACTGACAACAGATCACAGCCACGCGCTCTGTATACCGTGTCAGCGCCCACAATGCCCGCCAAAGACCATCCCAGTCCATCTCAATTCATGCCAGATCACCCGCCAAACGCCCATAGAAAGGGTAACCCCAGCCAGCTGGAAAAGCAGCAGTCCTGTGATTATTGAAGTTGTTGCGCAACTCACACGCCAAAACGCACATGCCACACACCAAAACAGAAGTCCCGAGCTCACACTGAAGCATCTTTACCTCTACCCACCACAGCAGGGGGTGCGACGCAACCTCAGCACCTCAAGGGTGCGGCAGGCCGTGCCTCCTGTGGAACATGTGTATTACGAACAGCCACTCCAGGGCGTGCGCGCCCACAATGGCCATGTGCATCAGCTGCTGCGCGGCGCCCTGCGATGCGGCAGAAAAGACACAATACACACGTGACGCGAGGCGCAGCAAGGATGGGCGGCTTCGCTGCTTACTACTGTACACCCACGGGCGGCGGCTGGGGACTGGGTCGTGCCGCCGCTTGGGCATACCGCGTATTGCACTTAGGGCAGGGCAGGGCAGGGCAGGGCAGGGCAGGGCAGGGCAGGGCAGGGCAGGGCAGGGCAGGGCAGGGCAGGGCAGGGCAGGGCAGGGCAGGGCAGGGCAGGGCAGGGCAGGGCAGGGCAGGGCAGGGCAGGGCAGGGCAGGGCAGGGCAGGGCAGGGCAGGGCAGGGCAGGGCAGGGCAGGGCAGGGCAGGGCAGGGCAGGGCAGGGCAGGGCAGGGCAGGGCAGGGCAGGGCAGGGCAGGGCAGGCAGCGAGTATGCCTCCAGTAGCGGGATAAGGGTTGACTGGTGGGGCAGGGCACGGATGCACACAAATGGCTTGACCGCACGGTTGATGGGCGTCAACCACGAGGCCAGTGTTGTGCAGTCGGGTCACGCACGCTGGGCCGGCGGCCAGGGACACAGTACCGGGTCGCCTCGTCCCCTCAGTGCCACTACCTCCCGCTGTACAGTTACAAGCTCCGCCCGGCGCACACAGGCGGATGCATCACCCCTCCTCCTCCTCCTCCTCCTCCTCCCTCCCCATTCCATCCCTGCTGCTCCCGCTATACCCATGGTGCCAACTCACCACAATGTCAAACATCCCTGGGGCATACACGTCCGGGAAGGACGCAACGTACGTCACTCCGCCGTACGCGAAGCAGAACGCCAGCGCGGCGGCGCACTTGACCGAGTACAGCGGATCGTACACCTCGTACGGCAACTGGTATGCGCCCGCTGCGCCGCTGAGCAGCATCTCGGCCAGGTCCTTGCACGCCTGGAGCACGACGGGGCTGGTGTACACCAGCACCACCAGCCCCACGTATCGCGTGTTGGCCTTCTTGTTGATCTCGGCGCCCGCAGGCAGCGAGTGGGCGTTGTGCCACGCGTGCAGCGCCAGCGCGAGCGCCACCGCCGTCAGCCCAAGCGCGTACGGCAGCGGCATCACGAAGTACGCCAGGGCGAAGGTGAGGGGCACGGAGGCCCAGAAGATGAAGATGACTGCGAAGGGGGAGGGGCGTTGGGGGCAGGCGGCAAGCCTCAAGGCGGCGGGAGTGGGCTGGGGTGGGCTGGGGTGGGCTGGGGTGGGCTGGGAGTGGGCTGGGGGTGGGCTGGGAGTTGGCTGGGGGTGGGCTGGGGGTGGGCTGGGAGTGGGCTGGGGGTGGGCTGGGGGTGGGCTGGGGGTGGGCTGGGGGCGGGCTGGGGGCGGGCTGGGGGTGGGCTGGGAGTGGGCTGGGAGTGGGCTGGGGGTGGGCTGGGAGTGGGCTGGGAGTGGGCTGGGAGTGGGCTGGGGGTGGGCTGGGGGTGGGCTGGGGTGGGCTGGGGTGGGCTGGGGGTGGGCTGGGGGTGGGCTGGGGGCGGGCTGGGGGTGGGCTAGCTTGCGCCTGGCGCCCTGCAAGAGGCGAGTGCCCTAGCACGGTGTCTCGGCATGGCGGCCCAATACCGGTAGGTGTGAGCGGCGTTGCGCCGGGACAGTGCACGGCACCAAAGGCATCCACAGCTTTGCTGTGGAGGCACAGGAGCCTGGCCTCGCATGTCCCCGCCGTACTGTCACGTTGCAATCTCCGTGCCCTGCCTTGCACGCCGCTCACGCCAAACAAAGCTTCCATGATGCCGGAAAAGTGCCCGCCAACCCTACCGCCCAGCCCGCCCCAGGCCGCCCTACCGTCCAGGCCCCGCCAGTAGCGCAGCGCCTCGGGGCTCATGCAGGCGAACTGGTGGTAGCCTGCGGGGCAGTGCACACGGCAAGGCAGGCACTCGCGCAAGCTTGAGGTGTGGCACCAGACGTTACTCGGTACCAGTATAGCTACGTCCGAAGCCAGGTGCCCTACCGGTACCAACCTTCCTACAAGTTCCTGCCCCCATCCTCGGAAAACTCCTTGAACCGCCATGATTGGCACCATGTCAACATACTACTTCCGCAACCCACGTGACAGGGTCGGCACGTGCTTGCCCAGCCCGGTCCTCATCTGGGTCAGAGCCGGGTGAGCGCCAGAGGCAGACTTGCACTGCTGACCCAACCCCAGCGTGAGGCGGCCCGTGTACGTGCCAGCACCTTCCGCCCAACACATAACACCACCACTCCAGCGCACCGACTGTGAAGGGCAGGTGCAACGTGGGGCAGGACCACAGCGCCACGAACGCCACCAGGTCGGCCCCGCGCGGCTGCAGCTCCCGCAGCGCCCACAGCAGCAGCCAGCATGACATCAGCCACCCTGGGGCGGGGCGAGGGCGAGGCAGGTTGGGAACAAGGTGGGCTACAGGGGCGAGGCAGGCTGTGGCAGGGACGTGTGGGTCGTGGCTGCAGTGTGGTGGGTGCCGGAAAAAAACTTGATGCAGCGGCAGAGTGGGGAGGGGCACCCGGGCGCGCTTAGGAGGTACGTTGGGTCCAGCAAGCCAGTGCAGTGGCGGTTCCTTTCGAAATTGACATAGCCGGGCTGTCCAGGGGCTCAAGTGTCACGAAGGTGCGCACATGTGCAGTGTGCTGTGGGGGTGAGGACAACGTTTCTTGTCTGTCAGGCAATAACCTGTGACCTGACGCCTTGCATCGGCGATGCCGAGGGGCAGCATGCGAGCACAATCTGTGTTGCACTCCCGATATGCGCAGGTTCACGGCACGTATGCTACTAGGGCGTCGCAGGCTCGGTGCAACATCCCCGTGGCGACCTTCTTTCCTTAGTAACTGCGACCGCCCTCAATGTCAGCCCTATGTAAGATAAACTACGCACCTAATATCATGGTCCAGCTGTTGAGGGTCTGGTTGTGGATTGTGAACAAGGTCAAGAGGCATTGCGCGTAGGTGCCCCCACGCCGGTAGCCCGTTGTAACACCCGCAAGCCGATAGCCCACGGGAACTTCGTCATCTCGGAGGCCATGCTCAACGCCAAAGCGGATGTACCCGCTGCTTTTCCCGGTCGAGGACGGAGTTTGGAGCCTAGCATCAACGTCCAGGTCAACCCGATACTGAGCCGATCTACGCCGTTCCCTCAATCTCTCAGGTGATGACATATTCGTTACAGCACGGACCTTTAGAAGTCAGGCGAATGTGGCCAGGTCAAACGAACAACTGGGGTCGAATAAAGGATTAGCTGCCTTCTGTGGTGAAGCGAGCCAGGAAAAAATTATTTGGTCCAGCTTAGTCACGCCTAGCGTACCACGTGCCTGGGCCCAGAGCACTTGGCCAAGGACTAAGGACCTCCCCTGCGTCGCGCATGGAAGCTCAGCACGAAGGGAGGGCGCGCCGAGGGCAATTGTTACGCATTCAATGAATTAAAATAATAGCCACAATCGAATACATTTGAACACCTGCTGAAACAGCGCTTGCTTTCCATGCGTGCAACACCTACACGCGACGGTTCGAATTTCGCTCATATGGCCACGAACCTTGTCCCGCTGACACTAGTATCATGCCTGTTGCCCAATTACATACATGGCGTTGCGAGAAGGACAGAACCTGGGGCTGTGCGAGCGTTGCTGCTGAGTCCCGCAATATTCTTCTTCTTTACCGGGCCAATACTGTTCGGCTTTGGGCCGGGCGATGCCTTCCTTGCACAGTCGATATGCTGTATCCTGTCTATGTCCGCGTTTAAGGTACGCCTGATGAGCACCGAGCGTTTTCTAGGGTTGCGCTAGGGAGCGAGCCTCCGAGTCACTCCGACGTCACCGAATGCGCAGACAATAGCCCTTGCAACTGGGCGAGGCTATTCAGACCCGTCATTGGACCTGTGGACCTTTGGGGGCCTCCTGTTGCTACCCGTTGTTCCGTCAGGTGCGTCTCGGGGGTCGCAAGACGACATGCGACGAAGAGCTACCTGCCAACGCTTGAAACCCATGAACATAACACCATGTGATAACTCCAGCTTTCTACCTGAGAATACACCTTGAGTCAAGTCACTGTCGTATGTGGCCCGCGGGTCACTCGCAGTAGCCGAGGACAGGCGCCAATGTACGGATCACGGAGCTTGTATCCACTAAACACAACTGTGTGCTCGTCCCTTGTGCCTACACCCGATGACGCCACAGGGAGCTCGAAGCAACCCAACGCACAGCAGGTCGCTCGCAAGCTATGGGCTGCGGGTGCCAAGCTTAGTAGGTGCCGTATGGTCCTGCATTTTGAACTTGAACTGTGTATCTGTGTTGATGCAATGCTCCCAGCATGCGCTGCGCAAATTGCATGGCAATTAGCACCAGGTGAGCACACCGTTCGCCCCTAAAACGTCTGCGCTCCTAGGGGTCAGCTACTATTAGCTGTCCCCAACTGCACATTGCAGGGTCATCGCGTCTTCTTGCCTTTACACGCCCCACCAGGTCTTCAACCATGCCCCCTTCTGACCATGCCTGTGCCTTTGCGAAGCCACCGTAACCATCTTGACCGCTATCCTCCCTGCTCACCTCACGACACCCCACCCAGCCCTTTCCCGATGCATGATAACCCCCCGCACTCGCTGTACACCCCATCGCTCCAATCCCCCTCCGCACAGCCGCATGCCGAGAGCAAGCCTGCATGCAGCGTACAGCAGCCCCTCACCTTTTGCCCCCAGACCCCCACCCTTATAATGAAAACCGTACCTCCACCGGCTTGCAAACCCACTGCACGCACCATAATTCCCTGAACTGCCATGTTCGAACAGGTCCAAACCATTCGCTCCGTTTCTCCCTTCCGCAGGCACCTTCACTCTGGCGCTGCCCCTCATCCTGCAACTCTACCACGCTGGGGCGGGGCCGGGGGCGGGAGCAGGGGAGGTCCCCGGCCGCGCCATCGCCCACCCGCACCTGGCGGCCCTGGCCGTGTTCCTGTCGTACGCGCTGGGAGGTGGGCGGGGCAGGGCGTTGGGGTGGCGGCGGTGGCGGGCGTGTACCGGTACCGTGTGGGAGTGGTGTGACACGGCCTCGAGACTTGCGGGCCTGAGGCACGTGCCAAGGCGGTAGCCGTTAAACGGTAATACAGAGGATAGGGGGTACGCATAAGTGGGCACAGAATGGAAGACGTCGCGTGGGCAGTCGCCTATCAGTTGGCAGATGGCAGGACAAGCCAGGAAGGTGTCTCCTGCTGGCGTTGCCCAACGCAGGGCAAGTCCTAGTGCTGCGCGTTGGCGACGTGGAAGACCTGGTGGTCATGGCGGCAGCTGAATGTCCCCACGCAACACCCCTAACCCACGCCGATGCCGCGTACCCCAACCCCAGCCCCTAAGCCCCACCACGACCCGCCCACTACGCGCCCGCCCCCCCTTTCACTCTCCCAGGCTACGCGCTGATGCTGGAGGTGGATGGCATGGGGGACCTAATGGACGCAGTGGCGATGCACGCCTTCGGCATCACCCCCAACAAGCACTTCGACAAGCCGTGGCTGGTGAGCCAGCAGGGGGCAGGAGTGGGGGGCCGGGGGGCAACGGCATGCTGTGC